>JAQIUQ010001626.1:0-210158 GCA_030378365.1 Hybognathus amarus | reverse complement strand
AACCAAACCTGCAATAAAAACAGTAAAAAAAAACGTGAAATAATCACGTTGGTCCACTTTGGGAAAATGTGTAGATGTCACGGTTTAACTACAAAACCATAAATAGGGCTATACTGCCCTCTAGTGTCAAATTATATTTCTATATTTATTTTTCCAACAAATAAAACCAAACCTGCAATAAAAACAGTAAAAAAAAACGTGAAATAATCACGTTGGTCCACTTTGGGAAAACGTGTAGATGTCACGGTTTAACTACAAACCATAAATAGGGCTATACTGCCCTCTTGTGTCAAATTATATTTCTATATTTATTTTTTCAACAAATAAAATCATATGAACTATTACAACCATCCCCCACTAAGCAGCCAAAACACAACGGTTTTAGCTTGAGTGGGTTTAAGCTAGAATAACACTTCACTTACACTGTGTTACACTCCCATGGTCTCCCCTACGATTAAAGTGGTGCACATACATAAGTAAAGTGGAGGCGGAAATGCTCAATACATGAATATTTGTTGCTGTTTAGGGGAAAGCAATTATTTGTAATGTTTTAATGGATTGCCAGGGTAGAAATGTATTTAGCATACCCAAGCATGTATTACACAAAACTACACACTAGGGGGTAGCATTGTGCTTTGTATACAGATAACCATCCAATCTTAACCTAAAAATATACATATTTATTGATCAAATTTATCTTTTGTGTGCTGTCAGACTCTTGGTAAATAATGTAAAATTGCTCAAATAGTTCATGAGTAGCATTGAAGCATGAAAAGATGCACATACAAATGAAAGACTTCTTTTCAAACATGTTCCAGTTTTTAATAAAACAGTTTTTTGTTGTTATTTTAACAGTTGTAAGGCATCATGCATGAAAAAAGGCATACAAAAGCATATGTACCTCCTTCCTAAAATAAAAGGTTGAATTACAATATTGTGCAGATTAAAAATATAATTCTTTACAAATATATGGAAGAGCTGACAGTCAATCCAAATAAAAGGATCTTTTCATGGCAAACACAACCTGCACTCACAGTATTCCATTGTAAACATGAATTCAGCCAAAGAAAGAAACATTAATTCATGCTTTGACATTAAGAAGATTTATCAGAAAGCATGCAACTGAGTCTTAATATGATTTTCACAATGTCAACATTCATTAAACACAGAGATAGAGAGAGAAGTGACATTTCATAATTCTTTCAATAATAATGTTATAGAAATATGGCGATATGGCTACTAACAGACGACCAAACAGACAGACAGACGGAATGAGAGAGTCATAAAAATCCCGTCCCCGTGTCGTCCTGTAGAGGGTAGTATTGGCTAGTCTCTGTCTCAGACCGCATGGGGAGGGACATTTGGCGTTTGGCACAGGAGAGTGCAGGCGTGCTCGTGTTGTGCTATACCACGTTGAAGACCATTGACAGATACTGCTCGTATGACACCTGGATCCAGCCGTCCTGATCTGTGTCATATCGCCGGAACACGTCAGTTAACCTCTGTTTAAATAAATAAAAAATACCCAATCAGTTTTAGATGTACACTCACCGGACACTTTATTAGGTACCCCATGCTAGTAACGGGTTGGACCCCCTTTTGCCTTCAGAACTGCCTCAATTTTTCGTGGCATAGATTCAACAAGGTGCTGGAAGCATTCCTCAGGGAGTTTGGTCCATATTGACATGATGGCATCACACAGTTGCCGCAGATTTGTCGGCTGCACATCCATGATGCGAATCTCCGTTCCACCACATCCCAAAGATGCTCTATTGGATTGAGATCTGGTGACTGTGGAGGCCATTTGAGTACAGCGAACTCATTGTCATGTTCAAGAAAACCAGTCTGAGATGATTCCAGCTTTATGACATGGCGCATTATCCTGCTGAAAGTAGCCATCAGAAGTTGGGTACATTGTGGTCATAAAGGGATGGACATGGTCAGCAACAATACTCAGGTAGGCTGTGGCTGTGCAACGATGCTCAATTGGTACCAAGGGGCCCAAAGAGTGCCAAGAAAATATTCCCACACCATGACACCACCACCACCAGCCTGAACCGTTGATACAAGGCAGGATGGATCCATGCTTTCATGTTGTCAGACGCCAAATTCTGACCCTACCATCCGAATGTCGCAGCAGAAATCGAGACTCATCAGACCAGGCAACGTTTTTCCAATCTTCTATTGTCCAATTTCGATGAGCTTGTGCAAATTGTAGCCTCAGTTTCCTGTTCTTAGCTGAAAGGAGTGGCACCCGGTGTGGTCTTCTGCTGCTGTAGCCCATCTGCCTCAAAGTTCGACGTACTGTGCGTTCAGAGATGCTCTTCTGCCCACCTTGGTTGTAACGGGTGGTTATTTGAGTCACTGTTGCCCTTCTATCAGCTCGAACCAGTCTGGCCATTCTCCTCTGACCTCTGGCATCAACAAGGCATTTCCGCCACAGAACTGCCGCTCACTGGATGTTTTTTCTTTTTCGGACCATTCTCTGTAAACCCTAGAGATGGTTGTGCGTGAAAATCCCAGTAGATTAGCAGTTTCTGAAATACTCAGACCAGCCCTTCTGGCACCAACAATCATGCCACGTTCAAAGTCACTCAAATCACCTTTCTTCCCCATACTGATGCTCGGTTTGAACTGCAGGAGATTGTCTTGACCATGTCTACATGCCTAAATGCACTGAGTTGCCGCCATGTGATTGGCTGCTTAGAAATTAAGTGTTAACGAGCAAGTTGGACAGGTGTACCTAATAAAGTGGCCGGTGAGTGTATATCACTGCATTATGGCAAACTGTCCAAAGCCATTTGACTATTGTTCTTCTGCTGAACACAAAACAAGGCTGTGTTTTCCTATACAATTACAATGAATGGGGACTCGCAAGTCTGTTAGGATTAGGAACAGACCAAAATGTTACGTTTATTCACTGATAATCAGTCAGACGGATTGATTAACAAATGTGACCAAATATCTGAGTTAGTTTGACCCTAAAACACTTTTTGGGTTAAAGGGGCTGTAGATGAAATTCAGAAACCGTTGTTATTTGTGCCCCGATGGAAGATGGAAATACTTTTGCAGTGATATAAATCACATCTAAAGGATGTTAACGTCACATCCTTTAGATTTTTCCAGCAAAAACAACCCAAGTCCTTCACATAAAAATCAGTCTACAGGCTTTCATAGGCAACCTAGCTGTTCATACATTGACGATAAAAAAGCAATTAATACATAAATTCTTAAGCCCATTTAAGCAAAACAATTCCAGTTTGCATTAGAACCAAACTAATACTAATAATACTACATTATCATTAAAGTGCCGCTTTTTTAAATATTACCTTTCATCAGAATGCTGGCTCACTATTGGTCAGCATCACACGTATGTGTGAACAGCGTCGGCCAATGGTAAGCCGGGCATTCTGACGTGAGACTATTCGGAAAAGCTGCACTGTATTTACAATGTAAATACCACAGGAGACTGACACAGATGAGAAAAAAATAGTTGAATAAAGCAATTATTTTTGTTTGTTTTTGTTGAATACTTTCATAAAGTATTCGTCACTTCATAAAATTAAGGTTGAACAACTGTAGTCATATGGACTACTTTTAACAATGTCTTTACTAACATTCCTGGGCCTTGAAAGTGGTAATTAAATTCATGTTCAGTAGAGTCTGAGAGCTCTCCTGATTTCATCAAAAAGATAGTCATTTGTGTTCTGAAGTTGAACGAAGGTTCTTACGGGTTTGGAACCACATGAGGATAAAGGAGTAGTTCACTTTTAAAAAAACTTTTGCTTATAATTTATTTACCCCCATGTCGTCCAAGATATTCCATGTCATTCTTTCTTCAGTTGAAAAGAAATGAAGGTTTTTGATGAAAACATTCCAGGATTTTTCATCCATAATGCACTTTACTGGTAACCAAACGGTTCAAGGTCCAAAAGACAGTTTCAGTGCAAACTACAAACTGTTCAAAGGGCTTTAAACGATTCCAGACGATGAATAAGGGTCTTATCAAGCAAAACGATCGCTCATTTAGAAAAAAAATAAAAAAGTTTAAGCTCAAATGACCACCTTGCTCGGTTCTGTGATGCGCGTGTTTGAGCACGTTTATTAAAATTAACGATCTTTTCCCCGAGTCGAATTCGCTCCTTCGTTCGTTGAATGAACCAAATGACACGAAAAAAGAGTTCGTTCATTTTGATGAACGAGTTCGAACAGGAGAGTCACGAACACGCATCACAGAACAGAGCAAGGCGACCAATTGAGCTTATAAAGCTTAAACATTGTTTTTTTTTTAAATGAGTGATCGTTTCACTTTATGACCCTTATTCAGTCATCTGGAATTGATTTTAAAGCTCTCTTGAACAGTTTGCAGTTTGCACTGAAACTGTCTTTTGGACCTTGAACCGATTTGGTTCCCACTGAAGTCCATTCATATGGAGAAAATCCTGGAATGTTTCAGCAAACCTTAATTTCTTTCGACTGAAGAAAGAATAACATGGATATATTGGATGACATGGGGGTGAGTGAATTATCAGCAAAAAGTTTTTTTAAAAGTAAACTACTCCTTTAATGACAGAATTTTCATTTTTGGGTGAATTAATAGGCTACAGTTTTACTGTATAAAACTCAACTCAAATCTCTTTCGATACATGGTTGATAACAGACAAACAAAACAGAGACAGACAGAATGAACAGTCATAAAAAATCCTGTGCCCGTGTCGTCCTGTAGAGGGTAGTATTGGCTAGTCTGTGTCTCAGAGACTGCATGGGGAGGGTTGTGCTCGTGTTGTGTTATAGGCTACATTTTTACTGTATGAACTCAAAATGTGTTTCTAGGTAAAAGTGACTCAAAATGACAAAGAAGCTTACAAATCAGTGCAGACTAGTCAGTCGGTTCACTGGAAAGATCTTATTCTTATAACACATATCCATCCATCATGAACTCTTGATGGCAAATGTCAAGAGTGTCAGCAAATTGTTGCTCACACAAAGCTATCAAATGATTAGAGTTGGGTCCGAAGTCCCACCTTTAGTCTGAGTCACGGAGTCGAGTCCAAGTCCTTAACAATCGGAGTCCAAGTCCGAAGTCCAAAGAGGGCCGAGTCGGACTTGAGTCCGAGGCCTTAACATCCGAGTCCGAGTCGAAGTCCGGCCGAGTCCACAAAGTTTTAAATGATTTGAAATGGACTTTCTACAAAGACCCGTCCCTCTTAGTTACTGTTGCTACGTCCCACAAGCCATTCCGCTCTCACTCCACATGTTCTCACACAGTGAAAAATATATTGAGGAGCAAAGAGAAAAAGAAAAATTTGCAAGGTAATGCTCAAGAATGCAACACGACGCATTAAGAGCCAGGGGTATATTTTTGAGCAAGATGATGGTGATGTTTACACTTTTATTATTTTGTTTTACATGCTAATATCTTTTTTAGCCTCTGAAGGGCAGGACTAAATTAATTAATTAATTTTTTAACAATTTAAACCAATTTACATCCAGTTCCATCCTTAACGGATGCTTCCTTCTTGAACATCACTAAATATTTGCAGGGTTTGTAATGTTTGTGTATGAGGAGGATTTTTCCTCATGAACATCCATTACAAAAAAAAAAACAGTTGTGGATCATTCAGGTAATGACACACAATATTAAAATCAAGTAATTTGTCTTGTGGACTAGGCCATTAAACATCTGTTATGTGAAAAAGCTTTTTCAGTGCAGTACTGAATAGAAACAATGTTTTTATGATCCTTCCTATCAATAAAAAAGAAAAGAAAAAAAATACATTTTGGAGATTCTGAAAGGTGTATGTAAACTTATGACTAAAGTGTAAATGTAACAAAAATCATACAATTATTCGTCGCCAAAATGTTGCTATGTTTATCACGTTCTCATGTTGCTATGGTTACTGTCAGTGTCAATCACCGCAATTTCATGACTCACAGGACTAGACTTTAGCGGATTCATTCCCACATGTAAATGCATTTATGACTGTTTTTGATTTACGTTGTGAACGTAACCACTGGTGCTCTAGAAGCACGAAAAACAAAATTATTATTTAGATTGTCAATTGCGCTCCTTTTAAGCCATCACTTACCGCGCTCTGCACTTCTCCCTAAAACTCGTCATAATCACTGAAGTTATCCGCTATAGTAACTGCACAGTAAATCTGTCATTTATATCGCGTCTAGACTTTGTATGAGGGGATTTGCAAAAGGATAAAGCTCGTGCTGATTCTGAACATACATTTTGAGCGAATTCTCTGCATGTTGACTCTAAAATGCCTCTGATTTGCTCACTGCGTTCATGCGCTTAATATACATGTCCGTGATTGGCTACAATGCTCAACGCGGACACCACAGTAGTTTCTTTTCGTTTTTGAATAATGTGTCTACTTCCAGTGCCTGGACTCGACTGGACTCGGACATTTTTCCAGAGTCTAAAATGTCTGAAGTCCGTGCCAGCTGCCGAGTACAAATTCATCCGAGTGCGTGACAAGTCCGAGTTCATTCAAAATTGGACTCGGATTTAAAGTTGAGAGTACCCAACTCTACAAATGATAGCTTGCATGAATTATTTTATGATATGTCTAAGGTTCTTTTGCTATTTTGGAGCTTGACGGTCCAAGTACCCATTTACTTTGTATTATTTGTAAAAGAATGGGCAGGATATTCTTCAAACATTTCTCCTTTTGTGTCCCACAGAAGAACGAAAAAACTTGAGGAATGCTTAAAATACTGAAAGCATTTTCATTTCTGGATGAATTATCTTTTTATAAAGTGCTTGCATACAACACAGATCATTACCTGTAGTACAATACAGCACTGAATGAAGTCATCAAAAGCCACTTGTCCCCTCTTCTGACGGTCAAATTTCTCTATCAGTGTGTTGTAGAACTGAATCTGAAAGGCGATAACCTGAGTAAAAAGAGTGTTTGAGGTTAGTTCAGGAATTTTCCATAAGGGTCACATTAATCATTTTTCATCAGTGGTTACATCAGTTTATTTGTCCTTCCCTCTCATTGGTCTAGTGAATCCGTGCCCTTGCCTCTTATTCCCACAGGATTTTCTTCTGAACACCTCGCTGAATGCATCCATCACCTACGGATTTCCATTAATAGCACTCAATAAGAAAGCATTACGAACTCACCAAAGCCGGTGAGAGCCTGTTTGAGCTCGGTCTTGTCGATAAACCCTGAGTTGTCCCTGTCGTAGGTGCGGAAGATGTTCTGCCAGTCTGTGATGTACTTCCAAACGCCAGCAAACTCGTTGAAGCTGACCCCGCCTTTGTTCTCCCGGTCAAACATAGCTAAAAAAAAAGAAAAGAAAGCATTTAGGTCACATTTAATCCTCAAATTTGATGATTTATTTGCATTACTTTGCTTTTGAGGTCAACGTGACAGGTGATTTTCTGTCAAAAACATTTACTATATACAAACTATGACCACAGGATGCGTTTATAAAATTTTGCCCCGAATTTGTAAGTATTGAGTACTAAACAAAACTGTCTGAGATGTATGTATCCCTGAAAATCATAATTGAGCTGTTATGATGCTCATGTGCATTAACTTTTAATGAGCTGAGAGTGATCGACCTATTCAGGAGTGAAGGATCATTAAACACAGTCAATTGATATTGACTAACTTTCTCAACAGAAGCTCTGCCGATTTCTATTTCTTTATACAAAAATCTGCCATTTTCTTAATTACTTTCAAGGCGGATGATACATGCTTTCAGTTTGAGCTGAAACAACGAAACCTTTATAAGCTAAATGTGCTAATAGGAAACAATCTAGGTTGTCATGGAGCTCACAAACAAACAGAGGACTATCATGGGACAAAGAAGAAAAAGACAGAATGACTGTGTTAAATTCTCGTGGTGACCAGGTCTTGCTAGGCTACCTTAACAGAGCAAACTCAGGACACGAGGACACAGAACACATCCTTGTGAGAATTGATATGTAGGGCCCTATAATTTCTGCGATCACGGAATAAAAAGGACACTCTTTTTACAACTAAAATAACAGTAAAGGGTAAAAAAAATGAAT
Source organism: Hybognathus amarus (assembly GCA_030378365.1). Taxonomy (NCBI): domain Eukaryota; kingdom Metazoa; phylum Chordata; class Actinopteri; order Cypriniformes; family Leuciscidae; genus Hybognathus; species Hybognathus amarus. The sequence continues at coordinate 202,120 of JAQIUQ010001626.1, read as the reverse complement.
TCCCAAAAATTAAAGAACGGAATTTGCAAAAATTACAACGGAAAAAACAGAATTTGGGAAAAAATAAAATGGAATTTGGGAAAGAATAAAACGGATTTTATAGGGCCCTAGATATGTTGCTCAACTGACCGTTCAGCACATATTAGGCAGTGGGACAACAGCATTCAATGTAGGCCTGCACGATAAATCGTTATGAAATCGCGATCTCGATTCACCCTGTTTCACGATTTAATTTTTAAATGACTTTGATTTAAAGCAAGCTGGTCGAGCACATCCCTTTAAACAGACATCAGTGGAAAGTTTGTAGTTCAATCGGATGTCAATGGCAAAGAAAATTAAAACGAGTAATCTAGCTTATTATTAACATTGTTAACTGACGAGAGAGAGAGCGCACTTCTGTTGAATGCTGCTGGTCATTCACGTCACGTGTTATTTGGATGAAAATCGTATATGTAAGTAAAGTAAAACATGACCTATTACCTGATTTATGAATAACGAGTGGTTCTCTACATTATTACTGGGCGTTTGCAGGTCAAGAAGTTCAATGAACACAAACATCCAAGAATACTGAATTAAATTGTCTTTCACGTCTTGCACTTGTACGGACGAATTTACACAAAATTATGTAAAAATAAAGTCGTTTATAGTAAACAAAGTTTACTAGTAAACAAAGTCGGTTATATCTCAAGTGAATGTAAGTTAGCCATGTTCAAATGGGGTCCGTGCGTTCGGTCTTAAAGGGGCAGGAGTTTAATAAAACTGCTGCTGTGTTTTCATATTAATCAAAGGACAAAGAAATTACTCACTGCTCTAGACTAAAAAGTCTACCCTTTTAAACTTTACAAAAATATCCATCTATATTTAATTTATACAGTAATGAATATGCATTTTTTTCACATTTGATTACTTTATTCAAATGTATACCAATCTACTCTAAAAACACTGGTTATTTAATTTGCAGCTTTTCTTTGTTCTATTTTTGTATTTATTTGTCCTATTTGCAATTCCATTTTGTATTCTTATTTTGTTTTAAATACATTTAAAAATTACAAATGCAGTGACAACTCAGGGTTGGGTTATCGAAGTCCTTGAAATCCAAAAAAGTAGCGCTCGAAAAGTCCTTGAAAGTCCTGCAATTTCATTTTACAGAATATGTACGAACCCATTACACTTATGAGAAAAAAATCGTGAAAAAATCGTGATATCAATTCTAAGCTAAAAAATCGTGATTCATATTTTTCCCAGAATAGTGCAGGCCTAATTCAATGCACAATACATAAAACATAACGTCACAGATGTTATAACCTATTAAAAGATTGATTTACATTATTGTTATTATTTGATATCTTTTTATTTTACACGAGTATGTATTTTTATTAATGATCAGTTGTATATTTAAAGGTCCCGTTCTTCGCGATTCTATTTTTCAAACTTTAGTTAGTGTGTAATGTTTCTGTTAGAGCATAAATAATACCTGTAACAGTAAAGCTCAAAGTTCAATGCCTAGTGAGATATTTTATTTCACAGTCGCAAAAAATAAGATCTGTGTTTAACAAAGAGTTGTGACCCTTACACGCTTTGTCTATCAAGATAATCCTTACAAGTTAATCCAAAATGTATACACTTTGAAGCCTATATAAAGTTTAAAAAACTACAAGCAGGTTATAACTGGTGTGTTTTATGTCAGTAGATCAAAACGTGAAAATATTTAGAGGCTTTGTTCACCACAGACCTTATTTCAGGCGATTTAGCAAAAACCCATTCAAAAATCCCATAGGCTGTGTCCAAAATCTCCCACTACTCACTATATAGTAGGGTTGGGTCTCGTTTGAATTTGAACGATTCTGATTCCGAATTTCGATTCCTTGTTTTCGATTCCGATTCCTAACGATTCTCGATTCCGATTCTTTTAAGAGTCAGGGTCAAAAAAGTTTAGCTAACCTTGCTAACCAACGGTCTTTCTGAAGGAAATACTCCTTCTGTCACAAATTCTCCTTTTGTCACAAATTTTGCATTTTGCCGAGATTTTGTTATTTTTAGAAAAGTGAAGCCACACTTTGGACCGCCGACGTAAGCTACTCATGTTCGACTCGCGCGGTTATGCCAACACTTCCGGTAGACGCTTCTTCGTTGGTGTTGTTCAGCGGTTTCCTTCTTCCGGTCGGCGGACTGTGAATATCGAAACTAGGAATCGAAATTTTAACTTTTGAACGATTCCGGGACAAATTAATAGTTAAGTCCCGGCTCCAATCAATACTCGATTCTCGATACCCAACTCTACTATATAGTGGACTATATAGTGAGCTCGCCATTTTGTAGTGCTGTCCGAATGTATAGTGATGATTATTATACCCTATATAGTCCACTCAATGTATCCCAGAATGCATTTTGAAAAGTAGTGTACTATCTATGGTCACTAACCCAAGCCCTACATACCATCATGCATTGCGCTGATCGTAAAAATGGCGGACGGGCGACAGCAATGACGTAATCGACGGCGCCGAGAGACGATCGAGTAGTGTCCGAAAGTGGTGTTTCTATTATGCTGGTGAGCTCACTATATAGTGCTCTACTCCCTACCCCCTACATAGGGGTTAGGGAGTAGTTGTTTAAATGGAGATTTCGACACAGCCATAGACTTTAGTGCTAAAATACAGAGTGACGTCGTAGCTTCGGCACTCTATTTATGGTAAGAGGCGTGACGTTTCTGGGCTACGTGCGATAAGCTGCTGTCGAATCACAACACAGCGGTTCGCTGAGCACAATCGAAACTCGTACGTATTTCTGAAGGAGGGACTTCATAGAACAAGAAAGTCATCGGGCCGTTTTTTTGGACAGTGAAAACATCGGTATACAGATAACTGTGTGAAAAATACAGTGTTTTTTACACACGAAACATAGACACATGTTATATTGCACACTGTAAACACAATCAAACTTCAAAAAACATGACGAACGGGACTTTTTTCAACTTAGGATTCTTTTAAAGGCTTTCTCCAGGTATTCGAACTTCATTAAAATTATGCCAAACAAACAACAAATGTTTACAAGCCATCACATACTTCCAAGCTTTCAGTGGAACTCTCTTACAGGCTTCCGTACCGCCCGTCTGCCTGATATGACTTCTGGGATTTTTAACGTTTTGATGCTCTCAAGTCTGCGCTCAATGGGTCTCATTCATGAAACACGAGCAGAACGAATTTTTGTGTAAATCGTGTGTAAAGTGGTTCTGGCGTAAATTTTCGGATTCATTAAAATGTTCGTATTTTGTCAGTTGGTACGTAAGAAATCTACACCTGCTCCCAGCCACGCGTAAATGGTGCGCTTAACATCCGAACGTTTTGCTCATTAATAAGGCTGCATTTAATTCACCTTAATCGGGTACATATTTAAACAGCATTTTGAAAAAATATTTTATATAGTAATTACATACGGTTTTTCTTTTTACTTTTATTATGAGAGCCAGTAATAGCAGATCTGGTGATCGATGGCGGTCCTTCTCCAGTTTGAATACGATTTTTCCGAAGTGAACTAATTCGTTTTTTGCTGTCAAGCTTAATGTCGAACCATTTTCTTCTCACTTCTGGGACTGTTCGATTAACAGATGAAACTCCATTAACTGCATCTGTAATATGCTGCCAAGCTTCCTTTTTTAGGACCTGATACGCCACTATGTACGCTTGAAAATAAAATGTGGCGTTTTGAATGAACTTCTGATAATAAAACTTCAATTTCTGCATCCGAGAAATCTTTCTTTTTCATTCGCATTCATGTTATTATATGCCTATATATAGATGTCAGTCGGATATAATGGGCGGGATTTATGGTAATTGAGAATGAACGTGCACGCGCATCCCATTTACGACTGGTTGGAATTCATTAACACACACACACATTTGACTATCACATCTGACGTTTACGAAGTATTTGTGAATCAGGAAGAAGCGTATTCGGGAAGGTCCTCTCACGCGCAAATCACTCTCATATTTACTCGTATAATTACGAATGTTTCATGAATGAGACCCATGTGCATCCTTGATATCAAGGGTATTTTCATACATTATCTGCTTGCGATTCTGGAGTATTGGAACTGAATTTTGGCGGTTGATGGTGACTTATTAAGGGAACACAAGATTCACTAAAGGCCGTATATCAAGAAACGGCATTTATATGGTTTTCTGAACACAAGACAACGATAATACTCACATATAATTGATCTGACGGTCACAGGGTTGAGACAAGTCTCCATGTACCTGGAGATGAAACAAAACAATCAGATATCATTTAAAACAATTATTAAAGCAACAAAAGGAAGCTTGAATCAATATGCCAGTCATTCCTGTAAGCAAAATTATGATACATGTTATGTCATGCACTGTTTAACATATGCAAGTAGAATAGAAATAGAATATTCAGCTAAATAAATATTAATTTTTTTCATGTTTGTATCATTAAAAGTAAATATTATGCTTATATTTCATTATATTGAGTAGATGTTTTGCCAGTGCCTGATTATTTTCCTTGAATAATGTAAAATGTAATACTTAGGAATATAAATTAACAAAATGTACTACGTATATGTTTAGGGCTTGGCTTTGAAATTGTGTTTGTTACTTCTAATTATACACTTACATTTATTTCTATGGTAAGTGTAACAAACACATTCAAATAGTATTACCACACATTTCTGCACATTTAAAAAGGGAATGACGTATTAGTAAAATATTATAAAAACAAACTTTTTCTACCTTACACACAGAGTAATCATAGGGGACACATATTCAATAGATTTCATATAATTTTTAACCCTAAAACCACATTCTGGACAAAATAGTTGATTTTTTGTTTTAAAAATACTTCCCTTGATCTGAGCGGTACAAGACTTGGCTACTTTCCTAAGTTTGCCTCCTGAACACACACAATTTTTTTGACTCAATTTTACAATGTTAAGTGGGTGAAAAAAAACCTCCTTAATCTTGTATTTGGGTCAAAAATGGGCACCCATAAAAAAAAATTAATGGGAAAAACTAATTTAGAGCATTCTAAAATAAGCCAAAATAAGACACCAGGTGACAGCAAAGTCACTTCATCTTTAGGTTTTAGCTCTAAGAACTTATTGGAATGATATTTTAATGTAGTTAAAAAAATAAAACTACATAGTAATTAATTTACATAGAAATAATTACATATAAAATATTGTACTTTTTGAAGTAAATAAATTCAAAAATACCCTCAAAATAAAAATAAACACCATAAATGGATAGACAAAACTTTATCGAAGACAGTGATATAACATTTATAATAAATAAAAATTAGGATCACACCCGAGTCCTCTGTGCCCACATTTGTCCACAATTACAGTATTAAGGGCTATAAAGTGAATACGGTTTGAGGGCTGCGATAGCCAGCGGTTACAACACACTGAACACAGCTGTATAGTTTCTATGTGAATCATGTTCATTTAAATTTTCCTTTGAGCGTGATTTGTAAAGCAAATGGTGAGATCACTAGGGAGTGGTATTTTGGTCATAACATGAATGTAGTAAAAACTACATTCAGGTATGCTTCAGTAGGCAGCCTTTACTGACCTTGAGGAACACATTTTACAGTCTAGTCTCTGATCCCAGCTCAGTGAACTCTTTCTGCTTTGACTGAAATAACATCATTTGTTTGAGCGTGCTTATCTTAGGACACCTACAGAACAGCGGCTGGCGTGCTCCGCGTAACAACACCAGAAGACACAGGAATGAATCGTACAGCTGTAAAATAAAGCCATTTTTCCTCGCAATGCTGAATCATGGCCTCACACACACTGACAGAGCCGCTACGAGAGGGAGGAAGGACTTGCACTGGGTGAACAATCAGGGAATAATTAGGATGCTCTCTTTTAGTTAGTGGGATGGAGACAGATGTGAATAGCCCTGGGACGCAGGATGAAAGGCCAAATATATATAATATATATGAGCCACCAAGGTCACCCTGGCCATATTAGGTAGGCTGTTGGAAATAGTGTGAATAGCGTGGTGCCATCTCAGAGGGAGAACGGCTGCTAGTGGCAAGGACTGGAGAGGAGGCGGGTCTGAACTGAGGCACAAAGACGCCCCTATGTGCTGCACACTGGCTCCAGTCACAGCAATGCCCACTCCGGGAGGAATCATGGAAAAACAGCAACATTCACATCACTCCACTAGACAAGCACACAAGCCGTCAGCCGCATACAACAACACTGCGTATGCTAACACAAGGACTTCTTTTTAAATCATATTCAAGAGACAAACACAGCTGATGAAACACATTTTATGTTAAGAAAGCTTAGAAATGGATGGTATAATAGCACATATAGGGTCAAAAAATAGCTTTTTACACTGTTCAGAGCTGAGTGAATTAAGACCTTTACTGGGTGTACATATTTAGTTTTTTTATTTTAGAATCTTTTCATTATTAAAAAATATCAAATATATTTTATATACATAATATATTTTTGTGCTTATGACAAAATAAATTTTTTAACTGAAATTAGTAATTTTATTCAGCAACTATGCAATTAAATTGACCAACATTTTTTTACTTCCTATTAAAAAAAGAATCCTTAAAAAAAGGTATAATCAGTTTTCCCCAAAATATTAAACAGTAAGCACAACTGTAAATTTATAATAAGAAGACATTTTCCTGAAAATCATCATAATTAGAATGATTTTTGAAGGATCATTTGACACTGAACAAATACATTTATTTTGCTTTGCCATCACAGGATTAAAATAATTTTAAAAATGTGTTAAAGGGATAGTTCACTTTGAAATTATTTTTTGATATGTTTTAGCTTACCTCAAGGGATCCAAGATGTCAGGTGTCTTTATTTCCACAGTATTTTCAATTTTGATATTTTTAGGTTAAACCGTTGTTGTCTGTCAGTCATATAATGCAGGTCTATGGGGTCCACCTCAAAGAGCATGCACAGAGAAGTCCAAATTAAACATGATTTAATGACTCGTAAATGTAAGCACACATTGATGGCCTAAGACACGAAACGAGCCCTTTGTGTGAGAAAACGAACAGTATTTATATCGTTTTTACCTCTTGTAACCACAGCCCACGTCCAAGTGATCTGAGGGCACAGGCGCTTCCATCAGACGCAAGTGCCAGAAAACAGTGACCTCATGCGCGGTTGCGAAAAATAAATAAATAAACATAGGTGCCTGTTGATAAAATCGAAATCGTCTTCCATTGCAATTTCCTGTATATCTAAATATGTTTAGATCTTCACAGTGAAGGGTAACACTTCTGAAATCTCTGTGTAAACAATGAGTGATGTAAACGCACATGCTCTTTGAGGTGGACCCCATAGACCTCCATTATATGACTGACAGACAAGAACGGTTTGACTTAATAATAATATCAAAATTAAAAATACTGTGGAAACAAAGACACTGATATCTAAGGATGCCCTTGAGGTAAGCTAAAACATATCAAAAATTAATTTCAAAGTGAACTATCCCTTTAAAATAGAAAATAAATTACAATAAAATATATTTTACAATATTCCTGTTTTTACTGTAATGTTGATCAAATAAATACAGCATTGTGAGCATAAGATACTTTTTTTCACAAGAAAAATATATATTATACATTTATAATAAATAAATAAATAATTTTTTTATTTCTATTTATATGTTTTGTTGACCGTAAAGTGAGGAATTTTCCTGTCACCGCATGGAGTTTTGGGAGGAAAAAACTTATAATGATACACTGTTCTCTGAGGTCAAAGTTGTTTTTAACAGATATTTTCCTATTATCTGATTTGAATCTACTGTAACACTTTCCTTAGAGAAAGTATAGACTATAATTCTCTAATTTGGATTAAAACCATGTAATATTGCAGTTCTGCTAGCACAAAAGTTCACAACTTCAAAGTTTGCTACACACTTGAATAGCATTTTGACCTTACATTGTGTTAATTTAATCAGGACTGGTGTAGATATGAAAATGTCAGTAATGAGTAAAATCCATTATGCTCTGGCCACAGCAGTGAAATTATAATGCAACACGGCTGGAGTCAGTGAACTGGACGGTTGTGACATAGTAAATCACAGCTGCCCACTGCCACAGCTTCACTTCCCTTACAGCGACGGCTTCTGAAATAAATCTACATGAACAGCAGCACTACAGCAAACGCCCAGAGCAGCATTGGAGAAATTCTGGAGTGTGTTAAATGTGTTGAGCCAGCTAAACGACTAGAGCTTGAGAGGAAACTTTAAATGTAAGATAATCAAATCAAATTCAGACACACTGAAAAACGACAGACGAAAGAGGGGTAGGGAACAACAGGAGGGGAAAAAAAGCTTTGAATAACAAGTGTTAGTTCAACAAAATGATAAAAGATAAAGCTTTTAGAGGAAATTCATTAATCAAAATATAAAGCTGGAAAATATTCTCTTAAAATAAAGAAAGGAGGTTTTAGGAAAAACAAATACGTATTCCCTAAATAAATTATATCCTTTAAAACTCATCTTTGATCACCAAAATGACATATTTAAAAGTTTTCATTGAAAACACATTCCTTCAAGCCTTAAAATAGCTTGAATGCCTCACCCTTGCCTTATTTAGTATACATTGTTCTATGAAAATGAAAATTAGCCCCGCCTCCACTCACTCAAACAGCACACAATCACACCAGTTGACAATCACACGGTGACCTGATTGGTTACAAGGTCATTTGGTGACGTGAGAAACACCAGCAATTTCAAACCACGTTTTTGAGACTGTCTTTGGTTCACTGCAGTTTTAAGGAGAAAACTCGTAGCAATGCTGTTGACTTATGAATTTGCACATGGTTCATCTTAAAGGACAACTCCGGTGCAAAAAGAACTTTTGGTCTAATTACACATTGTTGTCTAGTCAACCATTATCTGAGATTTGTTTTCATGATTGCCGAATGTAAATAGTTTTATCTCTAAAAACAGTTTAGCTTATAATGCTAGTATAACGCTAGTATTTTGGGCATAGAGTAATGACAAATAAAAATCGCTTGTTATTACCACTAACAAGGCTCAAAATAGCCCCACAGTAACACGGTAGCATAATAAGGGTCTCTACATTCAAACCGAAGCATTGAGAACTTTGTCAGTGTCCATACAGTTTAATAAGAAGATATTTTATACACACAGTCAACTTTGCGAATACAGGAAGAAGCCATCTTTGAAATATAGTCTCTACCAGTCGATCTACGAACGCCGATCCAAGTGCGCTGAACTGTGCAGAATCTCATATGGTCCGTTGTTTCCGGAAGAAACACAAACACAAACCATTTTCTTGTCTTCAATATGTACATGTTGCCTACTGGTCGCGCTCACCTTATCACCTTATTCACATCTCACGAGCGCACTTGGATTGGCGATCGTAGATCGACTGGTAGAGACTATATTTTCAAAGATGGCTTCTTCCTGTATTCGCGAAGTTGACTGTGTGTATAAAATATCTTCTTATTAAACTGTATGGACACTGACAAAGTTCTCAATGCTTCGGTTTGAATGTAGGGACCCTTATTATGCTACCGTGTTACTGTGGGGCTATTTTGAGCCTTGTTAGTGGTAATAACAAGCGATTTTTATTTGTCATTACTCTATGCCCTATATACTAGCGTTATACTAGCATTATAGGCTAAACTGTATTTATAGATAAAACTATTTACATTCGGCAATCATGAAAACAAATCTCAGATAATGGTTGACTTGGTAACAATGTGTAATTAGACTCAAAGGTTCATTTTGCGCCGGAGTTGTCCTTTAAAGCATATTAAAAACACCACATAGACAAATAAACAACATTTTCACCAGAGGGACTTTAAAAGAACCATTTTTTCTTAGTGTAAAGAACACCTAAGTAATTTGTTTCCCCTATAGACCCCTTTTCAGTTGGTTAACATAGTGACGTTTTTTTGTGGGCGGAGCTTAGGTGGAGGCAGAAACGATCCCTCTGGCCGCTTCACTACTGCTAGTTAGCAAGTATTGTTAGCTTGTTTTTTTTAACAATGACTGGAGAAAATCTGATTTTATCTTAATGTGTAAGGTCTAGAGCCCGACGATAAAGGATTTTGAAGGCCGATACCGATACAAATATTTGTTGATTTTAAAATCCGAATATATCGGCCGATATTATTTATTTATTTGTATTTTTTTTCAGAAATGCGCAACTTTATGTCACAACAGAACAGAGGAACATAGAAATAACGTAATTATTACTAGCTCATTCCGCTTCACTCTTGGCTTATCTAACTGCAGCAATTTTTTCATGCTTATTTGAGTTAAGAAAACTGATGGGGATGTTCTTTTAATTGTTATTCAAGCAATGTATGTCTCGTGACCAACTCCCCATGAACACACTTCACCGATTATCTCACTCGCGAATAACTGGTTCTCTCTGGCTGGATCAGCAGGTTGCAGGATATGTGGTGCGTTATATCACGAGTATTGCCAACAGGGACGGTGTAGAGTGCCCTATGGTGGACAAACTATACAACTCCAACACTCATGACATGTTTGAAGCATGATCCGTCCATTTTTATTTTATTTTTGAAACATTCATTTATCGGCCATTACAACTGCCGATACCGATATTTTAGAAAATGCCTAATATCGGCAGATAATATCGGTCTGGCTCTAGTAAGGTCACTCAGTGTCCAGGACCGCGATTGTTATTTCCAAAAGTTATCTTTAACGGACAGAACCAGATTGGCGGATCCCGTAGCCGCCTACACGCTCACTCAATGCATGGACGATCTGACAGGATTAACGTTCCATTTACCTCGGTTGAATTGGCCTGAGCTTCGACACCTACCTTATAGAGAAACCGAATCGTAAAGAGAAACTGAGGGCATAAAAATCTTTAGATGCCTATATGGTCCTGTATGAGACTTGTGTGTACTGATTGCGCAGTTCTGCCCCAGCCAGCGCCGGACGACGACAATGTAAGAGAGTGACATTACGGTGCAGATTTTAATGATTGCGAGTATTTTCTAGAAGTAAAAATTCCAGATACAGCATATTAATTTTTCACCAATTCTTGCACCAAACAACACAACAAGATGACATTAAATAATGGTAACAATCAATTTAAAGCTCCTTATTATGTAGCCAAATCTGTGCTGGTTTGTATACAGCCGCCTCCAGTTTTCACTTTGTTTTGCCTCCAGTTAGCGCCATGACTGTAACTATGGCGTCCGGCGCAAAAGGGGTCTATAAACACCATTTTGTGCCATGAAACGGTTCCATGGATGCTAAAGTTCTTCATGTAACCGATATATTATAAAGAACCTTTATTTTTAAGAGTGTACACTGCAGAGTGCAGACATCGATATGTTCAGCATCAAGTGTTGAGGTCAGACCCCTGGTGCGACTGCTGTGTCCCTGAGGTGCTTTCAGAGACTCAGAAAACAGAGTAATGGACTTCAGCAGTGCTGAAAGGCTTGACCTGACGACAGAACCACTAATCTATGAACAACAAGAACGCAGGAAGGCTCCAGCCATAACACGTGGCATGCGATGACCTCTACACTATGAATTTCCAACGGCACTTCTTCATTATATCACAGGGTTACTACAACGTTACACAGTTCTGTACTTCATGACGCAGTGTTGCTGAAATGTAAAGAGTGTGACAATGGCCTGTGTGCAATAACACAGCATCATGATCACACTGCAGTGCTGACAGGAACAAGGGCGCTGGGATCATTGAACCAGTTCAGCTTTAAACTCAGCAGCAGCCAACTCTCAAGAATGATGACAGAGTTCCCTGCTAATTCTGCACCTAGTTTAGACAAGCACTACATCAACCTTGTGGCTCAGAGCAGATAACAGCTTCTGGCAGGAGGGAAAGAACTCTGACCCACTTTGGCAGCTAAATCCAGTATGCTCATGAAGCAGAATAGGGTAAGGAGATATTTCAGATATAAGGCACCAATCCATGAGTTAAGGCAAACTTTGCTGTCCTGTAACTTTTTTTTAAACAGAGCACAAAAAAACCTATGGAAGTCTTGTTTACGCCACATAATAAAACGTGATTGTGACTTTTTATAAGGGCTGCAACAAACGATTATTTTGACCATCTATTAATCTAATGAGTATTGGAACGATTAATCGACTAATCGATTATTTCGCTGATTACTTCGGTAGGCTTTGATGAATTTTTCAGCTTTTGCAATTAGTTAAAATATCGAGTTATACCTACTCTAACAGATAAATAAGACAAGGAAATCAGCCAACTGAATAGATTAATCTCCTTCAGGTTTTCTGTCCTCCTCAAGCGTGGTTTATACTCGCCGTATCTGCACAAGCGCAAATGTTTTTCTTACACTTCACCTACAAAAGAATAGTGTAAAATACGGCAACCTTATGGCTATAAAATAAATGGATATGAGAACATATAAATTTAACAACAATATTATAAAATATTCTTTAATTTCATGAAATATTTGTATTTATTTTCATGAACATTTTTAGTAGACATGGACCTATATTTTCATTAAAAAGGCTTATAACTGCTATAGTAGGCTAATTTTTTAAATGCAAGCAATTAATTTAGACAAGTGGAAACTGGGTGGCTGACAGGCATGCCAGAATCATCTCGAAGTCGTGCATCTTCGGAAGCGGAGCCACACACGAAGTTAGAAAAAATAACAATGCTTCAGAAGTCACCAACAGGGCAACTGCTACAATGACTGGTATTGCATTTTTAATGAGACTGGGCATCGAAACAAATTGCACAATTTGATTTCTATTCATAAGCTTGTGATTTGATTCAGATATAGATAAAATTAGATTTATTTGTATATATATATATTCAGGTACGTTCGTGACACTCCTGTTCGAACTCATTCATCGAAATGAATCGAATCTTTTTCCGAGTTAATTCGTTCATTGAATGAACCAAATTACTCGGAAAAAGATTTGTTCATTTTGATGAACGAGTTCGAACAGGAGAGTCACGAAACGCGCATACACAAACAGAGCAAGGCGAGCATTTGTGCTTATAAAACTTAAACTTTGTTCTATTTTTTTTTTAAATGAGTGTTCGTTTTGCTTGATAAGACCCCTATTCATCGTCTGCAATCGTTTAAAGCCCTTTGAACAGTTTGTAGTTTGCGCTGAAACGGTCTTTTGGACCTTGAAACGTTTGGTTACCAGTAAAGTGCATTATATGGAGAAAAATCCAGGAATGTTTTCATCAAAAACCTAATTTCTTTTCGACTGAAGAAAGAAAGACATGGACATCTTGGATGACATGGGGTGAGTAAATTATCAGCAAAAGTTTTTTTAAAAGTGAACTACTCCTTTAAGATTGAGCCACTGTAGTCGCTCGGACTATTTTAACAATGTCTTTAGTAACTTTTAGGCCGACCAATTTCGATCCATTAAGAAGCCTATGAAAGAGTGATTCAGCTCTCAGATTTAATACAAAATATCACGATTTGTGTTCCGAAGATTAATGAAAGTCTTAAGCGGTTGGAACAACATGAAGGTTATTAATTACTGACAGAATTTTCATTTTGGGTGAACTATCCCTTTAAATCTTCAACCCTTTTGATGCAAGTTATTTTGATTTCTGGGAAATATAAAAGATTATCAATAACAACAAATACATAGTATTTGGGTTGACCTTCTGAGGTTAATCAACATTTTGTAAACACATCCTTTCACTGGTCATTTGTTAAGAAAAGGACCCATTGTGTGCCCCATTCATAGAAAGTGCACTGAAATCATCCAGAATCTCCCAAAGTTCACTTCATTTAGCAACCAAAGTGACTGTGGACATCTTCATTTAGAAATACTGTAAAAATACTTTAAAGATCACCATACAACACATGACCACTGATATAAACAACAAATGAAAGACCCATTTATATTGTAACAAAATTAAAGAACATTTCCATATGGAAATATTAGTGTTGCACATGGAAATTTTGCAAAATCATACTGCCAAAAGAAAAAAAATAGTATTGACAAAACAATCAGATGACTGTTATCAGAAAACATTTACTGTGTACAAGAAACACGTTTACTGATGTAAAGGAAACCTAGTTCCTTTTATTGACAGTCTGATATTCTCTTAAGTAAAAGATAGTGAATGGAAAACTCACACCATATTTATACTTCAACTAAAAAGTAAGAAAAAAGAGAAAAAATGGGAAAAAAATAAACATACCATTTGATAATGCCTGCTGAAGCTCTGTGTCTGATATTGCCCCGCTCCTGTCTTTATCTACCCTGGAGGAAACAGAAACATTTTTGATCATTGGCTAGCCAAAAAATGTGATTCATATTAAAAATGTATTTTATAGTGAATGGTTTGAAATACAATAATGAGTTCTAGAACAATAAATGGAAAAAGTAGGATACAACTCAGGATGTGGGCCTTCTCAAATGAAACTGAAAGTAAAAGCTTTCATGGAAAACGATTCTGTTGTACTTCCAATCATTTCCATCTAAAAACATTTTCATTTCCTTTGACTTTACATATGGGACGTTTTAGAAAAAGTGTGTCTTGGGAAGCCAGTTGATTTGATCTTTCATTTGCTCACATATTCTTTCATTTGTTCATTGATGTTGTGAAGGCGCAGCCACATGCTGATCTTGTTATGATTCATTTCAGTCAAGGCATGCCAGCAATGACTTTAAAGGAGGGAAAGTCTGTCTCACACAGAGCAGTTCGTCTATTTCTGCTGTTGGGAGTGTCTTTTCCATTACACATATGCCATAAATCGTAAAAAGGACACATTTCCATTACAAGCCTTCTGAGCTGAATTTAAGGGAATGGTGGTCCATCATTTATTTGGTCTGTTTTGTAATATAAGAGATTACAGAAGAGAAAAGGATTGGGTTTCACAAATTCTTGAGCTACACTATTATGAAATATACACCATAGCCTTAGCACACCAACAAAACCCCAGTGTTTTAGGCAGCTGAGGAAAAAAAAACATAGAAAAACAGAAGAGACGGCCTCCTCAATAATTCGGACAGCTAAACCTTGAAAGAGAGTTCAGTCTGGCCCATAACCACAGTAAACCGTGAAAGGAATGTCTTGTTGGCTTGTTTATCCAACAAAACCCTGCCCAACCAGCCAATATTTGAACTCGTGACTCGATTCACACAAGGAATTTAACTTTCAGTCACTGGTTATACCAGTCAGTTCTGATAAGAAGTGGTTTGAGAATCACTGGATTTCATTTACTAACTGGACTGACTTAAACGAGAACTTCCATTCAGGGAAAGTATGAACAGGAACATCTGGATCATAACTTGTTTTTACCTAAATGGAAAGTGGAAAAAAGTTGAACTACGTCTACGGCTTATTGAGTGAGGGGATTGGGTTTTCCCAAAGTTTCAGTGCGCTTTCCAACAAAACTTTTTCCACTCACTTCCCAATAACATCACAGCGACCATCATCAAGTCCAGGGGCTTTTCAACTGGGGTCCAGGGACCCCCAGGGTAGTAACAAAAGGAAAATCTGGTTTAGAGTCATTGTAAAAATAAATAAATACAATTAAACTAAATGTTTAAATTAAAGTAAAAATGTGATTAAACAATAAATACATCTAACATTATACTAAAAAAATAAATAATGCTGGGTTGTTTCAACCCAAGTTTGGGTCAAATATGGGCAAACCCAACTGTTGGGTGAAAATGTCAATAATTGACCCAAACTTTGGTTGAAACGACCCAGCATTTTATATATATATATATATTTTTACATAATAACAACTAAATATTTTCCAAATATCATTTTACACATATTTATTGTTTGGGCATTTATATATAGCTGTCTTTTACATATTTTCCCTCACACAAGGATGATAATAATTGGGGGTGTGTGTTCTAAAAGACACACACACAACCAGGTCATACACCTAAACCATTCATAACAATCCAACCATAATATGACACAATTCACCTTGCAGTTCAGTCATGGAAACTCACACTGGTGACTCACAAAACCTTTAGACATTCCCGAGTCATATGACTAAGTAGTTTGTTTTCATGTGATATTATATTAGTTCAACATGAAAGTTGCTAGGTGACGTAGACTGAGTTGCGTCTGTTTCAGTGTTTTGGTGGCAGGGAAATGTTCTAAAGGAGCGTTTATGCGTTCTTTAGTTCAAAACATATGTTTAAAACGAAAGTTGAAGTAGGCTACATTTAATTTGACATTAAGGCATCTCAAAATCGCAACGGTTGACAACATAAGACTCGAAGGCCAGATGCGTCCGTGTGTAGGCCGCCTGGCTATAAATCACTCATCTATATAAATGATGTAGCGATTAGTGAAATTAACAATATATAGCGCAACTGGAACAAAAGAAAAACACGTCCGTGTGAACGGCCCTTAAGGCTCAATCCTCTGCAGTATTGCATAATTCATTACCTACTATAGAGCAACTTTGTAAAACAGAAACTCAAACTCCACTCACTTATATGCGTGTGTGTATTTGTGTAAAATCACACACGCGCGCACACACACACACACACATACATATATATCTGTATATATATACTATAGCGTTATATACATATACTCACGCGCGCGCGATTTTATGGTAACGTTATTCAAAACTGCTCAAAGCTACGCAAAAGGCGTAACTTATTCGATTATTCTCGGTTGCAAAAGGATCTGTGTAAGTGTGTTGAATGGTTTGATAATGAAAGTCAGACGAAAAGAGTCTGTTATCCGCTGAAAAGCAATCGAAATGCGGCGGAGGTAAGTTAACTACAAACACACAGACATTCACAGAATCACAGACATTTGCTTTTGCGAGCTATACAACCCTCTACTAGTTGCCTATTACATTTCGTATCTTCTTGTACGTGACTTGCAAGAACATGCTCTTTCCTGCTACGCTTGTCAAATCGACAGGCGTTCAAATGCGGAATCGCTGCTCGTGTTTTCACTCACCTCTGAAATATATTCCATAAAAAGCTCTGGTCCGGCGGCGCGTTGTTATATTGCGGTGGTCTATACTGGTTCTGGTAGGCCATGTCCACGGCTTGCCCCGCTAGACGATCAAATGTGCTCTATGAGCAGCTAGATTCAACTTGCTTTAATCGGACTCTAAAGAATTCTTCACGCAGAGGCGTGGTGTGAAACTCCCACTTCCCATTAAAAATCAGCTGACGTAATACGGGACAGCCCCCTTCGAATTCTGCCGGGGCTTTCTGCTGTTTTGATTGGATCGTCAAATGTCAGCGCGGAGTGTTTGCGCTAAATGGGCGGGGCGAACAGTCTGACTAATGGAAAATATGAACTGTTCCTAAATGAAATATTTCTGTTTTCTTCAGACTGACAGATTTCGACAGGATACATATATTTTTTTTCCACAAAATCCAAGGGTAGTCAAGGCCATAGTGATAAATGTGTTATTGTTTTTAGGGTAGCATAATTTATTACACACAAATACATATTTTGTCATTGTTGTCTCTTTTAAACTATACGTTTAGAAAATGTAAAATGTTTTTTTTTATCAGCATGTTCATTTTATGTCATTAATGCAACATAAATATAAAAAAAATGTTTAAAATTATTATTAACAATCCCTCAGACCATCGGATTTGTGTCAAAAGCTAGTGAGCTGCCTACATAGACAGCATATTGAGCCGCGAGCAGCGAGAAGATGATGTCTACGTAGGCAGCTCATTATGCTTTGAGACGCAGCCTTTGCATCTGTCAATCAATCCTCACAGAACTAAGTTAACTGAAGAAAAACATCTCTTAATTGATTTAGCGCGTATCTGAGGAAATTCACATTATCTCCGCTTGTTTTGGCTGAAGTAAAGTGTGACCAACGGTTATCAGATTAGATTTTAAATTAGATATCGATTTTGCTCAGATTTGTGAATTGAACCGAACTCTGAGGTAAAATGTTTTATTATCCAAACGTGCTTCAGCGTCACACTGGCTGCTTCTCTACTATCTGGTATGTAAACCTAATTATAAACACGATAACGAATTTAATAAATAATACTAATACCAACATTAATTTATTGGATGTTAGTTTAAAAAAACTTACCAAGCTGAGGTAAAGTTCGCTTTTAGATTGTTTTTTTTACAACTTTTTATAAACTCGCTAACCTCACAAAATATAACTGTTACTTAAACTCTGTGAAATATGTAAAGTTAAAATAAACTATAATATTTTTATATATTTAGACATCAATTTGAGTCAACAGGACGTGTGTATGTCAAAACATTGACTGAAGTTTTGTTTGTTGGTGTTTGTTTGTTTTGTTTGCAGGCTGGCAGCCACTAAAGGCATCAGGATTTCCAGAAGAGAGTACCTCAAGGTCAACGTCATGCGCACTTGGTTAGAGAAATCTTTGTTTCTTCTTCAAAAATTCACTATATCACTAGTGGTGAGGTGATAATGGAGCTCTTTCTTTCAGGTTATTTTGTCCTATTTTTAAAATGTTAATCATTACGTTGTGTTTGTGTATATATTACAGTGAGGACATTGTGGATTACGTGATGGTCCAGGTTCCTCCAAGCCATCCTAGTCTTCCCCGGCCCCGTTTCTCTCTTTACCTGTCCTCTCAGCTTCAGTATGGCGTAGTCATCGTCTACCATCGCCAGTGTGCCCTTCTGCTGGGTGAGATAGTCGTCATCCAATGTAGAAACATTGACTACTAGTGTAGATTGAACAATTTAGCTTATTCTACAAAACTCCATTTAACCACTACCAAAACTGATCAAAGCAACATACATCAACAGTATACTATCCCTTGTGAAAAAGTACAGGTTAGTATACTTTTAAAAGGGTAGGTATGACGGGCCTAAAGGCACAGTGGCACACCTTAAGAAAAATAGGTCCCACTTTATATTAAGTGGCTTTAAGTACATACATTGAAACGAATAATTTGATACAATGGAATTATTGTGTACATACATGTTATTACATTGTACTTATATATTTAAAATACCAGCATGTAATTACAGCTGTAACTAATTTATGTAATAACATCTGTAATTACACAGCTGACCCATCCCTTACCCTTACACCTACCCATACCACCACACCTGTCCCTAACCTTACCCTCAATAGCAGCAAAAGTGTTTTACAATACAACATGAGCACAATAAGTACATTATACTTATTTTCAATGTAAGTGCATAGTACTTAAAGCCACTTAATATAAAGTGGGACCGAAAAATTTCTTTTTACTACTCCCATAGTGTATGATTGCAGAATTATTATTATTTTTTATTGAACATGAATTTAGTAACATATTTTGTGTGAAAATAAATCATAAAAGTGGTTTGTTTGTTTAAAAATCATATGAATGAATGGCAAGGTGGGTCTTTTAACCCACACATGGGGTAAAAGCTCATCAGCATGAGGCAAAAGGCACACATTTACACAAATAGTTTAGTTATTGCAATATGTTTTTAATAAAGTCCAAGTTAATACTTGTTCAATCACTTAAGCAAAGTTTAGACTATTTTCTGTTTAAATGAAAGAATTTATTTTTGTTCAATAAATATTCTTTAATTAATAATTTAATAAAATATGTTCATGCATCACAGAAACAAAATGATTACAAAAATTAAAGATTCTGAAAGCATTGAATGAGATCCCATAATAATTCAATATAGATTTACAGTAGCAACAATAAATATGACATTTGCATACATTACAACCGCCATCTTTGGTGTTACGGATTTTCCCTATATAGTTGTATTAAGGATTGAGGAAGTGGCATGCCTCTAAATAAATAGTCTCTGATGTCACTCAACACATCAAAATAAGTGTATTCTTTGAAAATGTTAAAACAATTATTAAAACTATTAATTTGACATGTAAAATTGCACTTTTTAAAAGTTTACTTCAGCATGTTAAGAAACAGTCATGAAAGTGTATTTTCTTACGCTTAAGTGGCCTTTTATTTCATATTTATTTTTTAAAAATGATACTTTTAAGGTTTGAAGTACGCTATAGGTGCACATTCCATACAATAAAGCACACTTGTTTTTTTCACAAAGGATGTGCAATACTAAATCAGACAAAACAATACAAAACATACATGCAAGTACCCGTATAAGGGAAGCCAAATAGTACATTATCTTGTATTGATCAGCTGAATCAGCAGAATAGAGATTTGGCTGCTTCGGTTATTAAAATTCAAAACAGCTGCCAACACTGTTTGCACTCAGGAACAGATGACATTTTTATTTATTTATTTATTTTTTTTTTTTATTCAGAGGATCAGAGAGAGGGTGAAATAGTTATTTAAAATAAAATTACAACTAAATTAAAAACTAAATAAAAATGTTGGTGCAAGAAACCTTGACACATTATAAATAGACATTTAAATTAAAACATGTTATGTTTTGCGTGAATGCATTTTCCTTTTGTAACAAATGAATGCAGGCATAGTATTCCATTACATTATCCGGCCATTATTCCATACAAAAATCAATCCAATGTATTTTTATAATGTTGAAATGGAGTGAATTGTTTGATTTCCCCACAGAGGAGGTCCAGCAGACCATTGAGCGCTTGCTTCGCTCAAAGAGACACTTGAACATTGACATGCCAGACACTGACAGGTCAGATTCAGGGTTGTCACTGTCATGTTGTCTCCCTAATGTAATTCATTCTGACACAGACATTCATATTATTCCTTATACACCCTGTGATAGCTGTTTATATCTGTTGCTGTTCTGGGACTGTGTTTCCCTCTAGGTTGGTGCTGAATGTCGCTGACTCTCTGTTCCAGCTAGAGGAGGCTGAATGGGCACTGGAACCATTTTTGGAGTGATGGGAGTTGATTGTGATCTGCCTAGTTCATACATCTCATCTCAGGTGATAAACAGAAGCATATACATACGGTTTGCATGAATTATTCATTTGGAACTATATCTAGAGATCAGAATATCATAAAGAATTGGAACCAATACAGGGTTTCCGGGTCTTGGAAGTCTAAAAAAGTCTAAAATTTCAAAATCACAATTTAAGGCCTTAAAAAGTCTTAAATTTGCTGAAGTATAGTGTTCTAGGTCTTAAATCATTTTAAACAGGTCTTAATTTTCCTATGTCCATGTAAATCTCATTGAAATGCTCCGCAGCGCTTTGGAATGTTTTTTTTTTATTTATATTACGTGGTTGTAGTTCTTAATTCGCTGTATTACGACTACAAAATAGACCAACATGCAACAGCCAATCAGTTTTGAGGTTTCGTGTTATTGGCGCGTATCTCAGATACCACAGACAGACATAAAACGAATTTTATTCAGCTATGGGGAAGTGGAAGTTTAGCGATACTTGGCTTAAAAAATCTGAATTTTGGATCAGATTTTGCTGATTTGGATTTTGCTTTTGGATCAGAGCCAACACTAAACTTCTCCACACGGCAGCAAGACACCAGTCCTACATTGTTTCAAACAATGTTTCCGGACTCTGACATCGCTAAATCCTTCTGGTGCGGGAAAGATAAAACGGCCCACATTACGTGCTTTGGAATAGGGGATTTTATAAAAACAGAAACAGAACTAATTTACAAAATCACAGGACCGTTCGTGCTGATTTTCGACGAATGTTCAGTTTGAATAAATTAAATAACTTTGCGAATTAATTTTGAGACTCTGCGTTTCCTTTGTACATTTTTTTTATATAGGTCTTAAATTTCATTCATAATGGTCTTAAAAAGTCTTAAATTTCACTTTGTGAAACCTGCAGAAACCCTGCAATAGGTGGTTTGCAGTCACGTGATTGTATTTATGCGCGGACTGCAGGTGGAGGGCAAGGAGTGAAGAGCGCAATGGACGAGATGGAGGAAAATCCGTACTGTGCTACTTTAGACGCTATTACAAGAGAAAATATATAAACAGAAAATCGAAACATATGTTGGCGTGATCCTTACGTTATGAAAGGACCGATTTTCAACTGAATTGAGAGATTTGCCTGCCATCGAGGCTGTAGATTTCAGCAACTAAAGCCCTATTCGCACGGGATTAGTATTACCTGGGGACCACATGTGAATTTGAAATTACCCACCCACATCTGAGTTTCGTGTGGCGCATTCTGACACGGATAAGCGAAGCCTGTAGACTATAATCGTTCTTTTTGTTTTTGCTCTTATGGTTTTCAGCTTTCTCTTTCTGCAAATTGTATGAGTTAGTTGTACTAGCGATATGACCCCGCACCCAAAATACTATTAAAACACTCCAACTCAGCCTCTATTATCCGCGAAAAGATGGATAAAAAGGCGCAGATGAAACAAAAACCTTGAAAAAATGATATATGATCCGGCCAAATCACAGAGATGTACGATTCGCATTGGGACTAATATTATCACAGGACCTCGTGTTCAGCGAAATATAGTAGGTAATTTGCGGGGGAATTATTACTTTACAAATTACAGACATGGCCGATTCGCACAGGATTAGAGATAACAGACAAACTCCGCAATTATTACCAATTACTACAGGTCACCAGATAATACTAATCCTGTGCGAATAGGGCTTTACAGACATGCTTTGACTTTACAAAGTTCAGAAACTGGCACGTTACACAAACAGCCACATAAGTGTATTTAAACACCTGAATAATGTAATTATAAGCCACATAAATAATGTATTAACTCACATTTGACGAAAGTGATCACTGCACACACACACACACACACGGGCATTTTCCCATTCGGCTCCTCCGCAGACGCAAATTAGGTTTACAAAGGCATTTTTTACCGGTGTTTTTCTGTCAATTTCTTGTATTTCCCCCTTATGAACAACAACTTTTGGCACACAATAAAAAAATCTTTGTGGTTTGATCGATTTGAGCAACCATAAACGACGCAAAACATAGGCATTTGAGTGTGTTATAGTGCTTCCTAATATAGAAATTCACTTCCTGCCCTCCATCTGATCTTCTCGCCATGGCAACGCAGTGTCGTGACGTCACGTGAAAACAAGCTATAGCAACATTAAAAAAAACTCACTTCCAAACTGTAGAGTTCATTAAAGTGAATTTAATGCAAATCACATTAGTCTTATCTCAGCCTTTTCTAGGCAGTTCAGCCAATGCTTTATTGTTTATTGTCACAGGAATTTATGGAGGCCTCACCTTCTCTGGCAGTCAGAAAGGAAATTACATTACCCAAAGGTGAGAGTTTGAAATATCGCAAGAACTGATGTGGGTCATAAAGTTGATATTTATGGTTTCAACCTAATATTTTCTTCTCTTTCCCTTTCAAGACCTCAATGCTTCTCCTGAATCAATCACCATCAAAGATGCAGAGCTGGTTCCTGTGCTCGGCACGGAGGTGATTTTCACTCTACATGCATCTACAATTCTTTACCATTTGCCCCCACAAATATCATACAGCTCTTTTGAAAAGTTTTAGATGAGATCATCTACCCACATGAGACTTAGTCACGAATAACACCAGATGCTATTATTCATTCCTTTTTTACTGTGTTTATTGAACCACACACTTCATATGCTGTTTCCCAATCTCATGTATCTGATTATTTTCCAGTTTGGTGGGGCAGAGTTACCTGAAGCCACGGCTCATGAGATTGACATGCTCATGGAACAGCAGGATCTGTTTCATCTTGGTGGTGAGATTGATAGATAAATGGATGCACTGAAAAATTGTAATTGACTAATCTCAATTAACATTTGTCATTATTAGCCATTCACAGGCCTAAACAGAATCTTTGCCTACTTGAGATGCGTGGATCAGCTCTAACGTCACCCGAATCCATTTATTTAAAAAGAAATAATCCACCTACAACCCACCCAAACTATGATTTTCTCTGATTTAGATATTTGCACCTGAACGTGATAATATGGTATTCTATTACACTGAAGTAGGCTGCTTTAAAATGAACATTTGTTAAAAGTTCCTCTTTGGCAAAATTACATTTCCTTAATAGCCTTAACACAGGCTTTACTCCCTTCAAATATAAATAGTCACTGTTTCCGCCACTGAAACTTCCCAGAACACACACACGCAAGAAAATAAATATGTTCAGCCCAAGCAAAGGTTGCCTATTGCAGTAGCGATCCGTGACTCTTGAACCTTTGCCCTCTCACCCCTTCCCTTATTGGGGAAAGAGTAAACTTAGCCTTAAATTAGCCTAGCTTACCATGTCCTCTTCTATAGTACTGCACAAGTTACCTTTGACAAGAAATGTAACAAGCAATCAGCACAGTGAGTTTGAGAGTTATCACAACAAAATGTAAGAAATCCTCATAATCCACAAATGGCGGCAAATTGAGGCAAAGTGGCGGCGACGGCCAAAATCTGTTGGCACGTGACCTATTAGATTTGAAATAACTTACCAAAAACAACAAACAATTCAAGCAGTAAAGCTTTAGCTTGTTGGTTGATGCTGTCATCCAGAGGTATGGAGGCTTGACCCTCTGTAATTTCACAGGAGGACCACCAATCACAGAGCTGAATGTATTTGGTGGAAAAAATCTAATATGGAGAAAATGGGCACAAGTTAAATTACAATATATATATATATATATATATATATATATATATATATATATATATAGCAAATGAACTATCATTCAAAAGTTTGGGGTCTGTAAGATTTTGCTTTTGAAAGAAAGTTCATCAAAAACACAGTAAACCAATAAAATTGTTGAAATATTATTACATTTTAAAATAATTGTTTTCTACAAAGCCCCTAAAGGGACCATTGCAAATATATATATATATACAGGCTTTCACATGCTCACGCGAAACTTGTCTTGTGCTCAGGAGAAACTATCGCAATTGTTTTCTCGTGCACACGCGAAAGTTTCTCGTAAGTATGTGAAAGTCTGTTATTTTTATTTTTGCAAAGGTCCTTTTAGGGCTCCATAGTTTTCCATTTTAATATATTTAAAAATATAATATATTCCTGTGATGCAAAGCTGAATCAGCAGCCATTACTCAAGTTGTGCTGCTTAATATTTTTGTAGAGATTTACTTTTGATCAATTTAATGCATCCTTGCTGAATAAAAGTAATAATTTCTTTAAAAAGTAAATCCTACTGACCCAAAAGATTTGAATAGTAATGTATTAGAAATATATTTATTCTCCAGATTTACAATAAAATTCAGCACAAAAAAATGCCAAAAAGATACTGTATGGGCCCATTCATAACCTGATTACTTAGTTGACTGTAATTGCAAACTCGTTTTTATTAAACGTTTTCCTCTATGCTCCCTCAGATGATGAAGATAAGGAGAGAGAGGGTGACAGAAGGGGAGAAATCAGGATATATGGATCCTGCTATGGTCTCTATAGAACAGTGAGTAGCATAAAGATGAAATGAAGGACATAAAGATGAAATGGATGAAGGAAATACTGCTTTTCTTTAAGATGGAAATGCTGCTTTTGATTCAAATTTGGTTAGTCACACTGCGCCCAATTCTGATTTGTGTGTCTTTAGGACTGACTGTCTGCACTGAAATTAAGCTCAAGACCTGCTTGTTCAAACAATGTGGGCAATATTTGTTATTTCTACGTAATGGTAATGGCTTAAGCTTCAGCACAATGCCAAGAGTTTCTACAACAACTGAGTGTCATTGTGGAAATGACAACATAAGCTTGGAGGCATTACTGTAGTTTACAGATGAATGCACAAATTGTGTCTGAAACCATCCACTTATTCACTTATTAAAATCATCCGATTTGAAACTACATGTGAATGTGGTGTTGTGCTTCATCAAAAATATATTTACATGTTTCATGTTTTTCTTTCACCAAAAATCAGTTTTTTGCTGCCTGTCTGAACAAAGCTGTTGGGTGTTTTCTATCTAGTTCTAAACTGATAAATTGTTGGGCCACATGTCCTTGAACTAGATATAAAAAAATAAAGAATCCCTTGACTGCACAGTTTAAGCCCATAATGTTTACCTGAACTGTCCAGTAGAGTTGAATGGCGTTTCTCGTTGTGTTGAACCATGACTGAATGCATGTTTGCAGACTGAAGAACAGTGAGTGCATCATGGATGAAAGGAATGGGCGTCTTACAGAGGTCACCTTAGATCGGGTCGCTCTGGAGATGACTCCTCCCCCCATCACCATGCCACCAACCACTGAGGCCAGTGAGAGAGACGTCGAGATGGAGCGCTCCAGTGAGGTTTGTGTGTGAAGCCATGTCCACATTACCTTGCCCATTATGCTCTGGTGCATGGGTCGGCAAGTAAGGTTAGCACCGGGCCAAACAATATTTTTGACACTAGATGGCAGGCCAGAACATAGTCAATGGATAATTTAAGAAACGAGTGCAAAATGCCTGTGTGCAGTGTGAGAGGGGGAGTGGCCAGCGGCTAAAGCGGCAAAAGCCAATGTGTGCTTCTTTTCAGCGATATATTTAGCGATATCTTTTGCATTTTTAATCCAAACAACGTCAAACTCTGCACTGCACTTACTCGTGCCCATAGCACGACACTTGTTAAGTTTGAGATCCATCGGACTAACGGTTCAAGAGATAATGCAATTAACAGACAGACACACACACACAGACAGACGTTCCTTTCATTTATAGATAGATTATAGATAGGAGGCGCCCCGCTTTGCTCCATTATGAGCGCGCAAGTCGCGCGCTTACATTTGAAATCGAACTTCTGCGCGCAAAAGACGTGAGCAGCCTTTTAACGGCTATATCATGCTGTGTTTTCTTAATATGTTTTCGTTTTTATTTGTACACTTGACGCATTTGAAAATAGCCTAAATAATGCAACAAAACGAAAATAAACCTATACGCGGTCCTACAGCCTATTAGGATTGTTTTTTAGGCTATTTGTTTTTTTTGTGTGTTGTTTTAAAACGCCTTGATCGTCAGGACGAAAGTTAACCAATAGCTTTGAAAGTAAAGAAGAATATGAAGCCTGTATAAACGAGAGCTTTTGTTAGGATTTTTCATTATGTGGCAGATAGCAGGTTATATTTTTTGCAGCGTGTGGTGTGGTCAGGTGCGCGATTGTGACTGTTACTATAGACCGGACAGAGCTCTTCACTTTTTGCAGTTAAAAAATCACTTAATTTTCAAAGAATTGTATTATTATTATAGTTTTATTTATTTGTGATGTTTTTTCGTTGTTGTTTTATAAATGCTCAATGACAATTGTTTAAAAAATGTTTAATCAAAACATGACGTTTTTTTTTTTTAGTCGACTAATCGTTGCGCAGGACAAGACTTTGGTCGACTAAGGATTTCTTTGGTTGACTACAGCCCTAGTGTAGTGTAACATTTAAGCTAGCTGGTGAGAGAAAATGGCACTATCAAGGAGTCTAAAGAGGAAAGTTGACAGCAAAAATAGCCATTTACAAACAATAATGAACAGACAACTATGCATTCATCCTACCTAGTTTTGTAAATCCAAAGCCGTTGTGTCATATCTGCAACGACAACCCGATCACACTAAATGCGTCTCTATAGCATGCATTGTGTTTATCGTGCTATTTATATGCGAAAATGAGTTTTTACGTGCATATGATACGCATGGGTAGGTTTAGTAGTGGTGCTCGGGTGTGTGTGTATTATACGTTGGGTAGAATTATTGGTGTGGGGTACTGTGTGAATTACACGCAATAAAGTGCGTATCAAATGCACACGAAAAACTGCTTATCATATGCACGTAAAAACTCATTTTCGCTCATTCGAGTTTCGCAACTCACAAACTCATTCTCATAAATTGCACGATAAACACAACGCATGCTATAGAGATGCATTTAATATAATATTAAGACATTTCATGAGGGTTATTTTAGAGGTGTGTCGTGTGTGTAGCGATCCACAGACTCTTTTGAATGTCTTTCAGAACTTTTCAGGCTGCGGCACTGGCCAGGTATTATTGCTGGCGGGCCAGTTTTGGCTGGCCGGCCGCCTGTTGCCGACCCCTGCTCTAGTGTTACATAATCCATATGTGTTCTGAAGCGTGAACGCAAAAGCTTTGTAGCAAAGAACAGTTTCATTGGGCTGAATCCACAACAATGTGTTTAAAAACCTCTCACTCTTTGATTTTTCCTCTGGTTTTGTCCCTCTTTTTCAGAAACTCTCAGTTGTGCAATCTGTGCATCCAAAGAGGCGAAGACACAAACGGCAACTGATCTTCGCCGACCAAAACACACAGATTACCCAGGATGCAATGCGACAACAAATCAACAACCCTCTGATTGAAACCCAATCTCTGGTGGGAACTTTGTGAAAGATAACTAATCTAATCAGTAGCGCTAGAAATCTTTAGGCAAGTCAGGATTTAATTTGATGGAGTTTGAGGGAGCCGTGGCGTAATTACAGAAACGATTCTTGATGCATCTCAATTTTTCAGTAACAGCATATGGGTGCAAATCTTTAAAGAGTTATAGTGGCTCTCTGGCTTCCTTATAAAAGCCATACTAAAACATGTTCTTACTGCAAATAGACATTTTATTTTGGCAACCTTTGGTAATATACTTTTTTTATATATAAAATTGTTTGAAAACAATATCAATTATATTTTTTGTCTATTTGATGCCTGTTTTTTGTCTATTTTGATGCGTTTGACTCTATTGAACTTTAAAGAAATATAGAATCAGCTAAATAATAATATAAAATAACATAAATATTTATGCTTTCCTTACCCTAATTTAATTCATTCCAACATAATTTAAATACATTAAATTAAACACAGCTTAAAAAGATTAATGATTTAAAATATATATGTAAGTTTTTTGTATAAGTTTTTGAATTTAATTTTTTTAAAATAATTTCTGAAAATCTAATACTCATCAATGCTGCATTTATTTGAACAAAAAAACTGAAAACAGTAATATTGTGAAATACTATTATAACTGTTTTCTATTTTAATATATTTCAAAATGTAATTTATTCCTTAGATGATAAAGCTGAATTTTTAGCATCATTACTCCAGTCTTCAGTCATATGATCCTTCAGAAATCATTCTAATTATGCTGATATGATCAATGTTGAAAACAGTTGTGCTGCTTAACATTAATAATGGTCCTAGTAATGTAAAGAACTTTTCATTTATTTATTTTTAAATCTTACTAACCTCAAACTTTTAGTGAATGTAATATTTTAATCATATTTAATATTTAAAATGTTTGCTACAATTTTTTGCAATGCATCTACTTTGGTGGTGAATCTATTTCCCCCCAACCCTTGCTAATGTGATTCTCTTTCTGTCCATCTGTCTCTTTTTCCTTCTCTTTTTTCCTTAGTCTGATGTACTCTTAAGTATTTCTGCTTCTCGAAAGGCATCAGCATCAGTTCTGCTCAGCACACCGTGTAACAGTACGTTATAACACCCGCACCTCTCATAAATTATATTCTTGCTCATATACAAACTTGTTTTAATATCAATGTGCATAAAATCCTCAACAGCTCTAGAAAACTCTTTTTTTGTTAATTCCAACACCTATACAGCACAAATACTTATCAACTAAACAGAAACTACCGCATCAGCTCCTTTATCTCACTGGACAGTGTAATAGATCTTAATCATGAAACCTTTGGACCATCAAAAGGCTCAGCAGTTTTATAAGGAGCCAGGAAGCACCTTAAGGCCAGATCACATCAAGGACGATAACTGCAACGATAAAGATATAATTCGAAGTAACTATATCAAACCATCCACAACTATACTGATAACGGCACAGAGAAACGACATTGTTGGAATTACTTTCAGAATTGTTTTCAGATAAAAACATTAACAGCCAATCAGAATTCATCCTGTTTTAAAAACCTGGAGCATTTAAACCGGCATGTGACATAATCGCAGCGCATGCTTAGAATAAACAGAACGATATGTGACCCTGGACCACAAAAACAGTCACTTGGGTCCATTTAAAAAAAAAGTTATATCTATGCATCAATGTAGATAGGCTTTCCATCGATGTATGGTTTGTTAGGATATTTATTTAAATATATTACAAATATAGATACATATTTGGTAGAGATACAACTAGTTCAAATCTGGAATCTGAGGGAAAATCAAAAAAAGTTTTATATATTTACGATATACAATTTTTTCATGGAACATAATCTGTACTTAATACCCTAATTTTTGGCGTAAAAAGAAAAATCGATAATTTTGACCCATACAATGTATTGTCAGCTATTGCCACCAATGTACCCGTGTGACTTTTGATTGGTTTTGTGATCCAGGATCACATATTGTGTGTTGACGTGGACACTAATACACTCCACTCTTATAACGATTGACCTTGCATTGCAGTGCTCATCCACCCTGATCTCCAAAAGCTATGGAAATCCTCCAGCGTTTCTTCCACCCTCCCCGTCCCCGCAGGAAACGGCAGGCGCAGGAGGAGGGAGAGCAGTTGGACGTGGAGAAAGAAAGAGGGACGGAGAGGAGTCGGGAGTCTAGCAGAGAGGTGAAGAAGTCATTGGTTGCTTATCTGGTCATGTCGGCATCAGAGACTTGATTTATGAATCATTTCAAATTAAGAGTTCAAGGTTATTTTCAGGGTCGCATATTTTATAAGCATGCACACAAATGATGTTTAAAGGGTTAGTTCAAAGAAAAAGGAGAATCTCAATATCTTTTATTCATGTGATGTATTAAAATGTATGACCGAATGATAAAAGAGGACAGAGCCTTAATTTTTTGGGTGAACTATACTTTTAAACACTGTGTTAGAGGACGTGGCTTATTTTCTGCTGGGAAATGATTGGATCTTGAAAAGTAGGCGTTACATTCTGCTTGCTGTCAAAACTCTACGCAAGAGACGGAAGTGCCATTTCTGATGGGAAGTACATTTTCAGATTTTGATTAAAGATGAAGCACACAAAAAAAATTGTGGATTAACTTGGACAGATGAATTGTTTACCACAAGACTGGTCATCTGCACTAACAAAGTAAAAAGGGTCCATTGAGTTTATGCTAACCACTTCAAAAAAAGGAGTGCACTTAATTTTATTCAATGTGCTCTTGTAGTGTACTTGCAGATATTATATTAATACAAATTAAAATGCCACTTAAGTGTACAAAGACAGTACACTTTCATGACTTTGTTTCTTAACGCACTGAAGTATACTTTTAAAAAAGAGCACTTTGTAATAATGTCTAATTAAAAGTTTCACTTTAAAATACATTTTAAAAATACATTTTAAAAATAAATTTATTTTAAAAATAAACTTAAAATAAATGTAATTTTTTTTAAATAAATGTTAAAATGTTTTAAATATTGTTTAATAATCGCTTGTTGTGCTTTGAAGAATTACACTGAAAGCACATGTAAAGTACTTGATTTGTTATAATATTAACTCTATTATTCAATATTACATTTCAAGTTCATATATTTGAAATGTACTGAATTGCAACATCATCATAACAAATGTGTAATTACAAATAAATTAAATGCATGACATACAAGCTTCCAGTTTACCAAAAATGCTTCGGGACATTTGGCAATTAATAAAATACAATTTAAGTATTCAAGTAAATGTAAAACGTAAAAATGTAAAAATGTAAAATTCATTCAGTCTGCACTTACGAATACTTTTTTAAGTACATTATTTCCGTAATAAGTTAATTCTGTATTTATAAGTATGTTAAAGTGTACTTTTCCACAAGATTGTCTCTAACTCGCTTTTCTTTCTGTGTGTTGTGTGCATGTTTAGGTGGTCAGGGAGTCTGGGAGGCGGCTCTGCTTCTGTCTGAGCTCTCAGGTGACAAACAAATGTCCTCCTTATTTATAATAAAATCAATGTAATGTGTGATGTACACTCAACTAAAGGATTATTAGGAACACCTGTTCATTTTCTCATTAATGCAATTATCTAATCAACCAATCCCATGGCAGTTGCTTCAATGCATTTAGAGGTGTGGTCCTCGTCAAGACAATCTCCTGACCTGACGAGGTCCAAACTGACTGTCAGAATGGGAAAGAAAGGTGATTTTAGCAATTTTGAGCGTGGCATGGTTGTTGGAGCCACACGGGCCGGCTCTGAATATTTCACAATCTGCTCAGTTACTGGGATTTTCACACACAACCATTTCTAGAGTTTACAAAGAATGGTGTGAAAAGGGAAAAAACATCCAGTATGGGGCAGTCCTGTGGGTGTAAATGCTTTGTTGATGCTAGAGGTCAGAGGAGAATGGGCCAAACTGATTCAAGCTGATAGAAGAGCAACTTTGACTGAAATAACCACTCGTTACAACCGAGGTATGCAGCAAAGCATTTGTGAAGCCACAACACACACAACCTTGAGGCGGATGGGCTAAAACAGCAGAAGACCCCAACGGGTACCACTCATCTCCACTACAAATAGGAAAAAGAGGCTACAATTTCCAAGAGCTCACCAAAATTGGACAGTTGAAGACTAGAAAAATGTTGCCTGGTCTGATGAGTCTCGATTTCTGTTGAGACATTCAGATGGTAGAGTCAGAATTTGGCGTAAACAGAATGAGAACATGGATCCATCATGCCTTGTTACCACTGTGCAGGCTGGTGGTGGTGGTGTAATGGTGTAGGGGATGTTTTCTTGGCACACTTTAGGCCCCTTAGTGCCAATTGGGCATCGTTAAAATGCCACAGCCAACCTGAGCATTGTGAACATTATTAGTATGGTGTTCCTAATAATCCTTTAGGTGAGTGTATAAGACAGTGTCCAAGCACTTTTTGCTTGACTTTAGCCTCTATGCTCAAAATGTCAATCAAACTACAGTCAGGTACCAAATGTTCCCTGAAGGAAAGTAAAATATTAATTTTTTTAACCTTTTTTTGTTGTTGTTGGTCACCATGAAGAAAGCAGCTTATAAATCAGACTAAGTTTTTTCTGAAAATATAAAATGCAGAACGTTTTCTGTGGGGGTTGTGCTTAGGGGTAGGATTAGGGTTGGTGGAGAGAATATATAGTTTATACAGTATAAAAACCATTGTCTATGGCCAGACATTAAAATCTAGAATGTGTGTGTGTGTGTGTGTGTTTTTGCCCAGCTGGTTCTGACGTGCTGCTGGATGTGTCTAAAGGAGACAAGTCTCAGAGTGACCACATCACTCCCACCGGCAGATGGTGAGAAATTGCAAAAGGAAAAACAAAACGCATAAAAATAGACAGTTGATAAACACTAAATGTCAGAACATGCATCATATTCAGGACTGTAGTTGTATCGTCATGCGGTCTTATGGCACATGCACACATTGCAAAAAATTGTGTGTAGGTCTCCAATAGAAGAGGCTCCTGTGTCTATGGAGGTGATATTAGAGGAACATATTGAACTCCCACAGGGAGAGACGGAGCCCGACATGAGTGACATCACCACCGGTGACCTGTTCAGGTTCGAAGAGGCGCTTATTAGATGAACATGTCTTTGTGTGTGTATGATCAGATTTTTTTCAATCATTCTCTCTGTCATGCAGACTGATCATTGGCTTCATCAAGCGCTTTGAGAAGGTCTCCTTTCACTCACTGCTGCCTCCAGAGGCCGAGCGCAGCACTACAGCTCATCTGTTCTACAAAATACTGGGTGAGACATGAGACATCCTGTTTGCT
The DNA here is from genome assembly GCA_030378365.1 of Hybognathus amarus. NCBI lineage: Eukaryota > Metazoa > Chordata > Actinopteri > Cypriniformes > Leuciscidae > Hybognathus > Hybognathus amarus. The sequence continues at coordinate 168,612 of JAQIUQ010001626.1, read as the reverse complement.
TTTTACTGTCTCTTAGTATATATGTGTGTGACATGTGATCTGTTTGTTCTACAGAGGTGCTCGGTGGTCTGAGGTTAAGTGCACGTCAGACTGAACCGTTTGGAGTCATCACCATTACCATGAACAGTTGAACACACACACCATGTGCAAACATACATGCTTTCAAGAAAGTCGAAGCTGTTAGATTGGTTTAACTCAGCTGAAAGATATTAAGCCAGTTCAGAGGCTAGTTTTTGTATTCATAACAAAGAACAGTACAGAAAAACTTGTACATAATATTTGATGATTATGAATAATTGGTTATTGTAATTATTATTTTTATGTAAATAATCTCGCATAGCAGTTGCATGGTCTTAGATCAGATAGAGTGTTCTTTTTAGATATTTTTTAATGACGTTTTATGATGTTTTAAACTTTTAATGTTTTCATTTGTATACTGTATATATATACATATATATATGAACTTGTTATAAGTTGATATAACGAATCTTTCGTTATGAATCTTTTTAATCACTTAAGAAATGGTTTGTAAAAGGCTTTGGAAGTTTTTAGCTGTTCTCAAGTTATCGAAGAAATACGTTTGAAAGGTTTTTAATAGAATTTGTCTCAATGCCAATTTCAATATAATATATTTATACATATATTCAAAAAAGTAAAAAGTGAATAAAATTATTGTTTGAATATTTGCTGTTATAAAATTGATTTATCCGTCACATGACCTTATAAGTCACCTTATAGTTCAGTTTGGTTCAATAACTGTCACCTTTATATATATATATACACACACACACACATATATATACACATATAATATACACATACATACACATATATATATATATATACACTCACCGCCACTTTATTAGGTACCCCATGCTAGTAACGGGTTGGACCCCCTTTTACCTTCAGAACTGCCTCAATTCTTCGTGGCATAGATTCAACAAGGTGCTGGAAGCATTCCTCAGGGAGTTTGGTCCATATTGACATGATGGCATCACACAGTTGCCGCAGATTTGTCGGCTGCACATCCATGATGCGAATCTCCCTGTTCCACCACATCCCAAAGATGCTCTATTGGATTGAGATCTGGTGACTGTGGAGGCCATTTGAGTACAGCGAACTCATTGTCATGTTCAAGAAACCAGTCTGAGATGATTCCAGCTTTATGACATGGCGCATTATCCTGCTGAAAGTAGCCATCAGAAGTTGGGTACATTGTGGTCATAAAGGGATGGACATGGTCAGCAACAATACTCAGGTAGGCTGTGGCGTTGGAACGATGGTCTAATTGGTACCAAGGGGCCCAAAGAGTGCCAAGAAAATATTCCCCACACCATGACACCACCACCACCAGCCCTAACCGTTGATACAAGGCAGGATGGATCCATGCTTTCATGTTGTAGACGCTAAATTCTGACCCTACCATCCAATGTTGCAGCAGAAATCGAGACTCATCAGACCAGGCAACGTTTTTCCAATCTTCTATTGTCCAATTTCGATCCTTCCAGCCTCAGTTTCCTGTTCGAAGCCTGAAAGGAGTGGCACCCGGTGTGGTCTTCTGCTGCTGTAGCCCATCTGCCTCAAAGTTCACGCACTGTGCTGTCAGAGATGACTCTTCTGCCCACCTTGGCTTGTAACGGGTGGTTATTTGAGTCACTGTTGCCCTTCTATCGAGCTCCGAACCAGTCTGGCCATTCTCCTCTGACCTCTGGCATCAACAAGGCATTTCCGCCCACAGAACTGCCGCTCACTGGCATGTTTTTTCTTTTCCTGACCATTTCTCTGTAAACCCTAGAGATGGTTGTGCGTGAAAATCCCAGTAGATTAGCAGTTTCTGAATACTCAGACCAGCCCTTCTGGCACCAACAATCATGCCACGTCCAAAGTCACTCAAATCACCTTTCTTCCCCATACTGATGCTCTGTTTGAACTGCAGGAGATTGTCTTGACCATGTCTACATGCCTAAATGCACTGAAGTTGCCGCCATGTGATTGGCTGCTTAGAAATGAAGTGTTAACGAGCAAGTTGGACACAGTGTACTAATAAAGTGGCCGGTGAGTGTATATACACACATACACACATACACATACATATATACACATATACATACACTATATACATATATATACATACATATATACACATACACACATACATACATATATATATATATATATACACACACATATATATATATATACACACACATACATACATATATATATATACACACACATACATACATATACATATATATATATATACACACACACACACACACATACATATACACACACACACACACACACACACACACACACAACCGGTCAAAAGTTTAAGATCGGTAAGATTTTTATGTTTTTAAAGAAGTCTTGTCTGCTCACAAGGCTGCAATTTTTTATAAAAAATACACAAAAAACACAGAAATATTGTGAAATATTATGACAATTTAAAATGACTTTTTTATGTTAATATAAATTAAAATGTAATTTATTCCTCTGAAAAAAGCTGAATTTTCAGTATCATTACTCCAGTCTTCAGTGTCACATGATCCTTCACAAATCACTCTAATATGATGATTTTATGCTCCAAAAACATGTATGATTATTATCCATGTTGAAAACAGTTTTTTTACATTTTTATTTCAGGATTCTTTGATGAATAGAAAGTTCAAAAGAACAGCATTTATTTAATTAGAATCTTTTCTAACATTATAAATGTCTTTACTGTAACTTTATCAATGTAACTCATTCTTGATGAATAGAAGTATTGATTTCTTATTTATTTCCCCCAAAAAATAAAATACAAATTCTGTTACTGACCCCAAACTTTTTAAAGGGTAGTGTTTTAATGTAACAAAAGCTTTCCATTTCAGATAAAAGCTGTTCTTTTGAACTTTCTATTCATCAAAGAATCCTGAAATAAAAATGTAAAAACTGTTTTCAACATGGATAATAATCATCATGTTTTTGGAGCATAAAATCATCATATTAGAGTGATTTGTGAAAGGATCATGTGACACTGAAGACTGGATAATGATGCTGAAAATTCAGCTTTTTTCAGAGGAATATAATTACATTTTAATATATATTAACAGAAGTAATTTTAAATTGTCATAATATTTTACAATATTACTGGTGTTTTGTGCATTTTTTATAAAAAAATTGCAGCCTTAGGTGAGCAGAAGAGAGTTTCTTCTAAAAACATAAAAAATCTTACCGACCTTAAATTTTTGAACCGTAGTGTGCGTGTGTGCGCGCGTGTGTGCGTGTATATTTATATATATATATATATATATGTATATATATATATATATATATAATACATGAAGTGACAATCTATGCATACACATATGGACACACACACACACACACACATATATATATATATATATATATATACACACATATTATCAATTCAGATTGTTTCAAAACAGCTTTACAGGCCGGATAAAGGGAAAATAATGATCCAATGATGCAAACAGAAATCAATTCTGCTGTAAAGCAATAATTATTATTAAGCTGAGATCACTTCAGTGTTCAGTTTGGTTTATTAACTGTGTAAGGTTCATCTATTATAGAATGAGTTCAATTCATCTCAAGCAGCTCTGGAGAAAACAGCGATGTCATCATCCAATAATGTTAGTGCATTCAAGTCAATAATATAATAATAAATAGTCCATGCCTACCTAGTGTGAACTTATGTACTTAGCCCATGTGATTTAAACAACTTCACCACACCGAAAGTCAATAAAAATTAACATACTGAAGTAGCAACAGACCTTTTCTTTAGTATTTAAACATACTTGATTGTTGACTGGATGGAGGAGATTTAAATGCGAAAACTTTGGAAGATTAAAACTTAGGTAAACAACTACATATGGTTTAATGGCAAGCATTTACAAATAGGGTGAATTTCCATTACATGACGACTTTAAAGTGTAGGGAAGTGAAATTCAATTACCCCTCGTCCACAGGGGGCAGTGCAGGACCAGTGAATCCATTAACCCTCCAAGCAGAAATCCAGTTGACCGTGATCTCATACAGTTCATGATCTCATGCCTGCCTGACCTCACACTGTTAAACTAGAGTCATGAAGCAGTTCTCACAAATGTAACACCAGCCAGAAACAACGACAGACATAAAACCAGCAGCCCACTGGGCACAGTAAAACCCATGCCAACCTTTCTGCTGCGCTGATTATGAAATGCGAAGATTGTACGTATGCAGAACAGACATATATGGTAAAGCAGTAGTTAGCATACAGATGAAGAGTCAGCGGAAAAACTATGAACAGTCAACAACGACTTCACACTGTCCTCCGGCAACCGCTATCCCACCCCATAGCACAGATGCTCTGAATTTCAAAGTGCTGAGGGAAATATTTCATATCTGGAACCCGATCAGATGTTTACATTAACAAGTGTCTATAGACATTAAGAATATGACATCAAAAGCTAGAACATAATCATGATTTACAGTAAAATGGGTGTAAAATTCTCATTGACAATAGACGATGAAGTTAATTTAGGGTAGTGTATACTATTGTAGCACTTAGTGAGCACAGCACACTTGAATGTTGAGTATCCTGATGATCTTGTAGGCCCATTACTGAAGGGGATAAAAAAGGACATCCTGCATTACTGTGATGCGTGCCACACGATCATGAACATGCAGAGTTATGAGGTGACATGTTTTCTCAAGGCATTAAAATGTGGCACTTTGCTGTAAGGACACAGTAAATCGCTCGAATTTATAGTAATCACCTGTCAGAAATACACAACTGCACTGCATGCTTAGAATGGAGTTGTTTTAGGATCACTTATGTCATGGTAATTACTTTTAAGATAACCTCCCATAAAATCAAATTAAAAGATTGAATCTTCAGCATTTAGTACCTGTTAATAGTTAAAAGAACTGTAAAACACTGATATATTGAAATATAAATTGCTGTGCCATTACATTTTACATTTTTAGCTGACGCTTTCATTCAAAGTGACTTAGAATTGCTATATATGTCAGAGGTCGCACACCTCTGGAGCAACTAGGGGTTAAGTGTCTTGCTCAGGGACACATTGGCATCTCGCAGTGGATTCGAACCCAGGTCTCTCGCACCAAAGACGTGGTCTTATCCACTGCGCCATCACCACCCCATTAAATGACAACTCCGGCGCAAAAAGAACCTTTGGTCTAATTACACATTGTTACCTAGTCAACTGTTATCTGAGATTTGTTTTCATGATTGCCAAATGTAAAGAGTTTTATCTCTAAAAACAGTTTAGCTTATAATGCTAGTATAACGCTAGTATATGGGGCATAGAGTAATGACAAATAAAAATCACTTGTTATTACCACTAACAAGGCTCAAAATAGCCCCACAGTAACACGGTAGCATAATAAGGGTCCCTACATTCAAACCGAAGCATTGAGAACTTTGTCAGTGTCCATACAGTTTAATAAGAAGATATTTACACACACAGTCAACTTCGTGAATACAGGAAGAAGCCATCTTTGAAATATAGTCTCTACCAGTCGATCTACGAACGCTGATCCAAGTGCGCTGAACTGTGCAGAATCTCATACAGGTCCGTTGTTTCCGGAAGAAACACAAACACAAACCATTTTCTTGTCTTCAATATGCTACATGTTGCCTACTGGTCGCGCTCACTTATCACCTTATTCACATCTCACGAGCGCACTTGGATTGCTGATTTAGATATCAACTGGTAGAGACTATTTTTCAAAGATGGCTCTTCCCTGCATTCTTGAAGTCGATTGCGTGCATAAAATATCTCGATTAAACCTGTATCGAGACACTGACAAAGTCTCAATGTTTTGGTTCTGAATGTAGGGACCTTATTATGTTAATCGTGTTATGTGGGGCTATTTTGAGCCTTGTTAGTGGTAATAACAAGTGATTTTATTTGTCATTACTCTATGCCCATATATGAAGCGTTATACTAGCATTATTGGCTAAACTGTTTTATAGATAAAACTATTTACATTTGTGAATCATGAAAACAAACTCAGATAACGGTTGACTTGGAACAAGTGTGCTAGATTAGACCAAAGGTTCATTTCTGTCGAAGTTGTCCTTTAAACAGCTTCCTAACATATCCTATTTAATTGAGTTATTCTTTAATCACTGGTGCAAAATATAATGCAGAGGATGAGGGATTCTGAACTTAAAAACTGGTCTGGCCATTGCGTCAAGAAATCATCAGATATGTTTGTAATTGGCTACACCTCTAACAGTACATTGATCAAAACCTATTTATATTAGTTTTGACGCTTTCAATAGCACAATTTAAAATCTGTTTGTTTTGAGACGATAGTATTTGCGAGAAGGTGTAGAATTCAGTCAGAATTTAAGCTTGTGCGCTGTAACAATAGAGCATCACAGTCCCCTCGCACAGCCCGAGAGGGCGTTGGTACCGTGAAGTAGATTTCCCGTTCATTTCTCCCATTGACATTTTGTAAAATCCATATCAAAAGAGAATTAGAGCATGTCTCGAGGATAACCAGCTACGGCTGAACTCAGTAGCATACAACGTATCATTTCGAGTGAAAAACGATGAGAAATAAAAAAAAACTCATAGGCTGTGCTGCGGCAACTGCACATCCAAATGGTGCAGGGGCGTCTCAGAGGTGCGACCAATGCTTAGCCTAAACGCCCGTCACACACACGGGACGAACATCAGCAGGCGTTATTCGTCGAGCGTCTTTTAACACGTCTTTTGTGTTTCACACCTAAGCGATTTTTCGCTGACGATGAGCTGAGTGAACATGCAAATTCATTCCCTGACATTAGAGGCGCCAATTTGCTCTGCAATACCACTCAATAACAGTTCTCTTTTATCAAGATGTGTGTAGTCCCTGTCACGTTTGTCATTTAGTTATTTATGTTCTAGCACCAACCTATTTACATTCAGTTCTGATGCTTTCAATAGCAGTCTCTACATTCATCTTGCCTTGCATCTTTCTCGCCTGATTTCTTTCTGGCTGTGTAGTGTGTAGATGGCAATGCGTATATCTTCTTTCCTCGTCCGCATATGTGTGTCTCGGCATGACCGTTTTGTGTTTGAGCGCCCCAAGTTGACATTTCTACTGTAACTTCAGAAGCTTCAAACACTGTGAGCAAAAGCGCCAATCTCATTGGTCTAATAGTTTCTGATCGAGGCATGTCAAACGGAAAAAAAACGAACCCTTGATGCGCTTTTAAAAAATTGACGCTTTTATGCGTGGCGTTTTACGTATTGGTGTGAATACTCACATTGCGCCCATTGTTTAGTAACAAGGCGTTAAATGTCGGCGAATAACGAGCGTGAAATTCGCTCCCGGTGTAAACAGGCCTTAATGCTTAGCCTAAACTTAGCCCTACGCACATTACACAATCTTCAGGGGTCTCATTTATAAAGTCTGCGTACGCACAAAATGGGGCTGGAAACGTACGTACGCCAGTTTCCACGCAAAGTTTGTGATCTATAAAAAACAAACTTGACGGGAGAATGTACGCACCTTTAAGCAAACTTTGAGCCGTGCGTACACACATTCTGGAGACAAAGGGAATTGGCGACACCGATGATGAGCTGTTAAATGCCTTTTTTGGTCACTTTTAGACCGAAAATCTAAAGAAAATTATAGCCTATCTATAGGCTACAAAAAGAAAATAGCCTACAAATAAAATTTCACTCAACAAGCCAATCACTTGAAGCCAATATCCATCCCTTTCTTAAGTGTCCGCGCCAGCACGCGCATTGGGCCGTTTAGTGAAACTGACGCACATAATCTAACGGCAGATGAACCGTAAATCTTCATGAGTAGGCTAATAAATACAGTGCACGTTCTCAATAACAGTTTAAATAAATGAAATAATGATTTAAACTATGTTTTACTTCTGATATAAACATTTAGATTAAATATGCCATTCTCGTTAATGGAGTTAAACACTTAAACTACATGAAATCATTACTGAGAAGTTACAAAAATATATATTCAATAAATAGAATATATTTACAAAAACAAAAAATATATATTTGTTGTGGATGCAAACAAGGTTCTTAAAACAAGGTTAAGTCTACCATGTATGATTACGTTTTAATGGCTTATATCCTAACTGTCAATGGAGAAATTGTATTGAATTTTTCCTTCCAGCACCGGCTGTGGCGGGACTGTGATGCTCTATACGCAGTGTTCCAGCGGATACTAATTCAGCGCCTCTGATTGGCAGTTGCATTCATAAGCTCAACAGAGTCGTGTGTGATTGGTTAGTCCGCAACGCTATAAAATGCGTAAAAAGTATGATGCAACATGATCAGATTTCAATTGAATGCCGTCCGAAATCGACACTTTTCATTTATTTTAATTTCCACTTTATAACTAGATTTCGTTTAAAAGCGAAGATGCAGTTTTGGCCAAAGCTCCCATTTTACATGCTCCACCTGAGCTAGTTCAGACGCTAGTTAGTTTGTTTACAGAGTACTTAAGAAGCACATCACGCATTGGGAAGAGGAAAGATGATTTAATAATATAAACAACTCTCCATACTGTAATTTGTCAGCCTATGACAGACTAGATAAAGCTCACACGTCAGTGCCACATTGCACACATTCACACAGACCGTTTAAATCTCCACTGGACTTCAGAGTTCTCAGAGCATAACGCATTCTCAACCCAACGGCAGAGAGAGAAGCACCTGGGAAGACTCGTCTACATCAGGTTTTACTAGATCTCAAATTTTGAAAAATCAGCTGATTCTAGAGAGATCAGGGTTATCGCTTCCACTACAGAGGATTCAAAGGAATCAGCTCAATGATCATCATCAGACGAAAGGAAAGAGCAACAGCTGCCAGGGTAAAGCACTAGTGTCAAGCTGGCAGGCCAAGAGAAAAACCCAGAGGTTCAGCCTGGGGTCCAGCACCAGGAGAAGCAGGTGAATGGTGACGGCCCTTGGACTCTCCAACCAATGACAAACCGGTGCGAGCCGAGCTGGACTGGACTGTCCCCATGTGTGTCCACCTGCCCATTGAAGTTCTGAACCCTGACCAGGCTTTTCCATTCCTCAGACACTACGCTTGCTGACCTGGGCATTGAAGAGTGAGTTTAAATTTACAGATGCAGTTGTCTCTATTTAATTTTGGGTGAAGTATTCTGTTGATATTTTGATTTATCCATGTGTACCCAGATCAGCAGTGAAGGAGCGCGTGGTGTGGGTGGACACTAAGCGCACACGGGGTGAAGGGGAAGTCAGGAAGCTGAAGAAGGAGAAGGAAATGACCGTTCTGGAGGTTCGTGTGAAGCGCAGCATCCCGGAGAACGTCAGAGTCAGGAGATTCTCTACAGCACCGAATCCCACACAGACCGATCCTTCTGCAGAAGCGGGGTGGACATACCTCCCGTGGAGACACACACAACCAGGTGAGACATGGAGGAGCTGAACCAGTTTCAACTGGCAATTATCATTTCATTTAACACTTTTGTTGGATCAAAGGAGAGGATCGGATGATAAAAGCAAATCATTTGTGACTCTAATGAGAGCTGTTTCAGTACGATCTAAATATGTAAAATAATCAAATAAATAACAACTCTGTCACCCAACGATTCCATCTTGTCTATCAAACCACGTTTTGTCACTGAAAATCCGCAAAAAATAACCAGAAATGACGCAAAACGCCAATACCCAGAGGAGAAGAACACAAAACCACCAATATGGACGTCTAGACAGGAACTCAGTGCTGCACACTGTTTTGTGTAATGATTTGCTCTGAGAAAAAATGAAAAAATAAGATTTACCCGGTGACCTTAGACCCATGCCTTGCTCCTGATTGGCTGTAGCTCATGACATCACTGAGGTTTGAGTCATGCGACAGCTCTGGATATGTAGCATGCTAGATATTTTTCTGGGTCGGTGGCGCGTATGCGAGGCATCTACGAGCGTCTTCGCTGCGTTGTTGGCTCTTTCATACCAACAGATTGGCAAGCGTTCATCGCCCGCTAATGCCTCGCGATTTAGCCGACACACGATAACACCCTGACCTGTTGGCGAGTTAAATCGAGCTTAAAATCCTGTAGTGTGAACTTGGCTTAAGGGTACATTTACAAGACAACGGCGTATTGAAAGCGGTAATGTTTTCTGTGCGATTTTCTCATACAGAGGAAAGCGTCGTCAAAATTATCCCCATTCAAATGGACTTGCAGAAACGTCTAAAAGCGCTGTATTATGCTGCCTGGCCAGTAGTTGGCGAAGTGATTTTGTAAAGAAACGCTACGCGCCTATAGACTTAACATGCAACATGCATGCACATGACGTCAACGCTTTCACAAAACTAGCGTTGTTGTAGTTTACATGGAGAAGTTAATGCTATCATTTTCAAAAAACATGCACTTTGTTTTCAAAAGTTAGCATTTTCAGGCCCCCAAAACACTGTTGTTGTGTAAATGAAGGGCCAAAATGCATAGTTTTTAGTTTTTGTTGAAATAAACAGCCCTGAAACCATAAAGAAAACTTAATTTCAGCAAGTTGCCAAAACAACACTTCTCACTTGCATTAACTTGATGTACCAAAATAACTAAATAAACATGTATAAACATTGCACCTGAATAAATATCCTGTAACAATAAAACATACTTGTTAACATTACATTAGCACAACTGGGACAATTTAAACGACAGCTTTTCACCGAAATTACACAGAACAATTTTTCCCCAGACCTGTTGCTTTCTGCGTTTCCACCGTGGTTTAAAGACAAGTACCGTGAGGATTAGGCAAATTAGTCACAGTGACGTAGGACTGCACGCACTGCAACCACTGATCTATATAATGACAGTGTCATTACAGTAGATCAGTGGCCGACAACACATTTGTAAGAAATGGTTCATTTAAAAACAGCTAACACGTTTTGAATTGAATTTGGAAAGTTCATTGCACTTCATATTCAGTAAAGCAATGGTGTTACAGTTACCTAAAATTAAACAATTGTAAATTTTATCTAATTGAAATAAAGCTGAAATAAATAAGAAATATTAAAATAAAAAAATGGGGGGGGTTGAATTAAAAGTCAGTCAGACTAACTAAAATAGGTTAGATACAACAAAACTAGGGCTTCAAGCGATTAATTCCAATAGTCGACTTCCAAAATAAAAGTTTGTGTTTACACAATATATGTGGAATGCACTGTGAAATAATAATTTTTTAAATATATAAATACACACACATATGTATATTTAAGCAAAAAAATATTATTTACATATAAAATATTTATATTTATATATAATATAAATTATATATAAATCTATTTACAGTATATACATGAAAATATTTCTTAAATATATACAAGCATGTTTGTGTATTTATATATATAAAATAATTATACACAGTGCACCCACATATTTTATGTAAACACAAACGTTTATTTTGAATGCGATGATGCGATTAATCGTTTGATAGCCCTGAAACAAAACAAAAAGAAAAAAAGAAAGAATCAAATAAAATTACTTTTTTAAATCAACAAATTAAAATTAAAATATAAAAATAAAAGCTAATACAAATTATAGGATAATATCCACTATAATAGTATAAAGTACTAAAGAGGCTTCAGGTAAGGTTGCTGTATTTTAACAGCAGTGTTTCAGTTGAAATCTCATTAAGATGATGGTTTTTCCAAAGGCATCTGGCTGCACAGATTGATTTGTTCAGGCAAGTGGATAATGGTTTCATTAAGTACATATTTCTAAGAAATGAATTTAAGTAATAGGCTTCCGGCGCATATGAAATGAGCAACATACACCCAAAAATCAATATTAACACTGCAGTCAGAACGAGGAGCCATGTTACATGCGACCAAACAGATTTATATTGTATATTGATGTATACTGTATAGATGTATATTGTTATTGCCAACTTCTATTGCACAAAAACGCTTCATCTCCACTTAGTTACAACTAGTATTACTACAATCCAGCTGAAGTGAACTTCATCAGCATGTTTTCAGTCCGTCGGTTTCCATTAGGCTGCAGTGTCAGGGCTTGCAGTAATAGAACGCTTCATTCCTGACGGTTAGCTAACAGATGACATCTGCAGATCAGGTGAGTGGAGCTAACATAACGCTCGTGGCTGCTGAGTAAGTGTGTTTCAGTATTCGCACGCCCAGCACACTCTCCTGCGTGTATGTAGAGCGATTGATACTCGCTTTCTCCCTCGACATGCCTATTCCCCAACCTCACATTCTTCTGGGTTTTTGTGTGCAGATTTTGTCTGATGAACATAAAAATAACCCACTGTATAAACATGGCAGTGAATATTCGTGTGTCTCCCCCCTCCCAGCGGAAAATGAACTCCAGCCGGTGGAAATGACTCTGGCCTCGGACACGGTGTCACAGTCCAAGTCCAAATGGCAGAAGACAGAAGAAAAACGAGACTTGCCAAGCAATAAGTGATTGGAAGGCATTCGACAGCTAGGCTAAAGCAATCTAACACCTTACACGATACAGAAGACTATTCCCAATTCAGGGTCTGGACGTTTTACTTGTGCAAGAGCCTAAATTTGATGTGCTAAGCTGCAAGTGAAGGATTCTTCATTTATTTACATTAGGCGGCTGTATAACTAAAGTTTTGTGGGTAATATTCTAAAAACAAAATTCCATCTCTTGCTATTTTTTGTATTTTAGAATAATCAGTATATATTTCATCAGTGACTGCTTTACCTACACACACTTATGCAATCTATATCCATCTACTTATAAAGTTTGGGATCAGGAAGATTCTTTTTTAAAAGAAATGTATACTTTTAAGCAGCAAAGAATAATTCAATTAATCAAGTGACAGTAAATACATTTATAACGCAACAAAAGGATTCTATTTTAACAATCTATTCTATTCAAAGAATTTTGAAAAAAATGTATCATGGTTTCTATAAAAATATTTAAGCAGTTCAAGCGTTTATCATTAATAATAATAAATGATTATTGATCAGCATATTAGAATGAATTTTAAAGGATCATGACACTGAAGTAATGACACTAATACATTTCATTTAAAATATATTAAAATAAAAACAGTTATTTTAAATTCGAATAATATTTCACAAGTTATAGTCAAATAAATGCGTCAAATAATTTTCGCTTCTGGGGGGGCTTTGGGGGCCTGTATCTCAGGCCCCCGGAGGCCCACCAGGCTGGGCGTGGTCTCTTCGAAAGGTCTCGACCCGTCTCCACTCGATACAAATTTGGCGTCGATACGTTCAGTTTGAGATATTTGCGACTTTCTCCGAGCTCGTGATGTCATCAGCGGGCAGAGCACGAGTCGAACAGTTTTCTGTTAATATCCCCGCGATACTCCACCGAAATGATGAAGACGCATATGGTTTTGTTCAGTTTGGCGAGACGATTCGAAGGAGTTCGGATTCTCCGCGGATATGTTGAGTTTTCGCCAAGATATTTGCGTTTTCGCATCTGGGGGGCTCACCAGTCTGGGGTGGTCTCTTTAGAAAGGTCTTGACCCGTCCTCCACTCTGTAAAAATGGCGTTCGAATACGTTCGAGTTTTACGCAGATATTTGCGTTTCTTGCCGAGCTCGTCAAGCAGGCAGAGCGCGGTTCGACGGTTTTCGGCTAATATCTCAAAAATGACGAAAGCGCACATGGCTTTTGTTCAGTTCGGTGAGAGGGTTCGAAGGAGCCCGGTCTCGGCCCGTTCGTTGAGTTTTCGGTCATTGCGATTTCTCCCGAGCTCGTGACCTCATCAGCGGGCACAGCGCGGTCAGACGAGTTTTCGGCTTATATCTCTGCGAATACTCCACCGAAAATGACAAAAAGCATATGGTTTTGTTCAGTTCAGGCGAGAACTGAACTGTTGAGTTTAACTTGCTGATGCATAAAGAAAGATTACTGATGCAATAGAGTTAAAATGATCCAGAATGAGGTATACATACCTTGTACTGCATTTTCTATAAGAATAAAAATATGCATTTTCAGACACATGGTGGTTTCTTCTTTCTGGGTAACAAGTTCAACATATTCATGGATATTCCAGGACATACATACCAGAAATAAAGAAACAACTGTGAACAATTCATAGAAATATATTTCTTTCACTGCAATGGCAATACAAAACTTCACACTCAAATAAGCCAGAATTTCATGGAATATTCAGATAGATGGGAAAGCAGAAGATTCATTGAGACAAAATAATAAACGAAGAAGAAAAAAAACTCTTAGTAAAACAAAAGTGACAAGAAGCATAAGTGACCTTTGTAATAAATTAAGAGGAAATAGTCTCAATGTCTCTGCTGCAATACAGAAAGCAGAGTACGCCAGTGAGTGCATGTTCTGCTAACTGTCTAAGCCCATTTCTAATGTAATAAAATCTATTATTAGTTTGGCTGGCTTTTACAAGAGTGGAAGGATAGAGGATAGATACTTTGAATCAGGGACAGGTGTTATGATTGAGTGACAGCAATGGTCATTTTGTTTCTCTGTTCATCAGGAAGTGACATTACCGCACTTTCAAATTCCTGAGTGTGATGCTGGGCTAGGCCTCGGAGCAGCATGAGCAGGCTGTTTTGTGTTTCTAAAAGAATAAATACGAGTCAAAATAAAAATGATGAACTCTCAATGTCATTCATAACACAAAATTAAAATATTCCAACAGTATAAACACTTTCTTACCACTATCGACATCCTTCATGCCCAACAGATGAGCGGCAGCAGATATTATTGGCCTGAGCTGACTAACAACCTGGAGTGAGCAATAAAATACAATCAGTCTATTGACAGGACTAGATTCAATAAGAAGCTGTAAGCAGAGCATGCTGGGAGCGAAGATGAGGGGTTTACCAGCACAGGGCTGTGTGAGTAGAGGAAGGTCAGGCAGCTGTAGATGGTCTTGTTCTCCTCCATGTCCTCTTTCAGAGGGAGACGAGCAACCAGAGCTGGAAAGACCTGTGAGAAAAGCGTAAAATGGGTATTATAATCTTATTTATTTTTGTTGCATCACTCAAAACTCTGATCAGGGCTCAGCATTAAGGCTGTGTCCACCAAAGCGTTTTCAGCCAGCTGAAAACGCTAGATGCTCTGCTGAAGACGCCGTGCTTTGGGCGCTTGAGAGCGTTTTGTCAGCGCAGCGTTTTTCCCATTGAGGCGTTTTCGTTGATATGATACAGAATATCCGCAGAAGTCTGAATGTTGTGACAGTTGGTCGGTGTGGTATTAGTCCCACCCCTCCTCCACTGTGATTGGACGGCTGGGTAAAAAGTGACAGTGATGAGCGCTGCGATTTTTATCCAAAGTTTAAAATTTTTCAACACTCGGCGACCAGTAGAAAATGCCGGGCGCTTCAGCGTGAAAAAAAGCGCTCAGCGCCTCGTTAAGCTCATGGCGTTAAAGAAACGCGGCGCTCCAATTTTGCGGCGCTTTCATTTTAAATTCTTAAATTTGATAAATTATAATAATGAGACACTATGGAGCGGATTCCAGTCAAATTGCAAATACCAGTCAAAACTGCATTAAATAATGTTATGAGATTGTTTTAAATATTATTTAATATAATAACTAAACCACCAGTAGGTGGCAGCAGGTGATCGTCTTAATGAGAGAGTCATTGATTCAAACGACTCGATTCAAACGGCTGATTCGGATCAGGAATGAGGCATTGTTTATAAATGGTCATTGAATCTTTCGCTCAACCGATTCCTTTAAAACACTGAATCATTCAGTAATGAAAACGCGGTGTAAGTATCTATCCTGTGAGTTGCATTATGGTTCTACATAACACAAGAGAATGAACCTGATTGGTCACGAACATGCTTTTGAGCTTCCGTTTATCTTCATTTGTGTTTCGAAGATGAACCAATGTATAAGGTACAACATGGAAGGGAGAATCCATTTAATAATATAGATACTAAAATGAAGACAGAAGTGACCTGCTCAAGTGGGACCCCTCCACGTGGCTCATGATCATCCTGCACAGGGCAGCACACAGGTTGTCAATGACTCTCAGGTCAGACTCTTTTAGTGAGTAGGTTGGAGAAGAGGGAGAGCATCATGGGGTAATCACTGAAGCACCGGGGTTAAGGTTAACAGAGCCATGGAGATCTGAGAACAGGTACACATGCACAAAGGGATCTGTGAAGGATACGAGGCAACGATGGGTCCGCGGCTTGTGCGAGAGCTCCCAGTGCATACACACTGTTATTGCGCACTTCTGCATCACTGTCCCTCACTCCAGCCACAAGCAACGGCAGCAGCCGATTGGACAGCCGGCCAGCAACCGCCCTGCCTCCATCCACACCCACCAATGAGTGCAGGGTTTCTCCAATCGATTCCAACAGAGAAGGAGCGGTCTGCCTCCGTGCATGAGGATTTCTGAAAAAATTAATTACAAAAACAGCACTTAAAGGATTTAATTAACTGTTTCATTTTGTTCAAGGAATGAGGTTACCAATGAGTTAATATTGTTAGATTAATAATATAAATTCTGTTCTTTTGACCTTTCTATTAATCAAGGAATCAACGAAAAGGTATCGCAGTTTCCACAAAAATAGTAAGCAGCACAACTGTTTTTATCACTGATGATAATAAGAAATGTTTCTAAGCAGAAATTTAGAATGATTTCTGAAGTATAATGTGGTACTGAAGTCAGATAATGTCTGCTGAAAATTAATTCGAAATTTAAGCTAATCAAAGGCATGAAGATTTTTTTTTTTAAACAGGTCATTTTGGTGATCAAATATGAGTTAAGGGATACAATTATTGACTACAGGGTGACTAAAAATTTTGTCAAATAAATCCAGCTTTGGTGAGCATAAAAGACCCTAAACTATTGAACGGAATTATTTATGTCACATATTTTTGTAGTTTTGTTTTATTATAAAATATCAATTAAAATGAAATGCCACTTAAGAAAGAGTAAAGGAGACTTTAATTCATGATGGAAATATTGACTACTACTAAAGAAATTAAAAAGAATAATAATAATAAATAATATATATATATATATATATATATATATATATATATATATATATATATATATATATATATATTAGTGCTGTCAAACGATTAAAATATTTAATCGCGATTAATCGCATTAATGTCATAGTTAACTCGTGATTAATTCGCACATTTTTATCTATTCTTAATGTCTTTTGATTTCTTTTTGTTACATTTTTTTCTCATTTTAATGCTCTTATCAACATGGAAAAGTGGATTGGCTTGTTTAGTGCAAATGTTTTTTTAATTATTATTATTGAAAATAACATTGGAATAGTGTTCAATTTCACTCTAACATATATAGCCTAAATAATCTCTCACACAATGCAACACTGTCCATCAATAAAGGGTGAAAGAAATACTGACGAGGTCCTGATATTGACGAGGGGTGGAGAATTTGCATCATCTGTGTTTGTGTGTGTGTTTGCTTGGCCATCATCAAGTGGTGTTTCAGGCTGGACGTGCTGCGACGATGATAGCTCAGTTCATAATGACAAAACACACAGATCACTTTGGTCTTGTCAATGGGACAATTTGGCAACTTTTTAAAGTAAACTTTACATTCAGAATCTCATTGGCATCCATTTCGGCGTCTTGCGCTCGTCATCCACTCAAAACATAACGTTACCATTTGGCCGGCTCGCAAGCTGAAACGAAGTGTGCGGCACAAAACGTCCCTGCGCTGCGCTCTGAAACCCATTCATTTCAATGGCTTGCGCCGCTGCGAGGACGTTCCGTTGCTCTTCGACCAAAGCGCAAGCGGATCTAGCTAGACCGGAAACAAAACATCAGGCACGCCGCACACACTCGTTCGGGCTTGCGAGCCGGCTTTGAGTGGATGACGAGCGCGAGACGTGAAATGGATCAGGACGCATGCCGCGTCCTGTTGCAAAAGTATGTGAAAAAACTACAAAGTTTGCTAGGACAAAAAGACCGTATACGCGTCACAAAAAATTGACGCGCGTAGAACTGGAGTTTGCGGCTAACGCCGTTAATAGCGCGTTTAACTGACAGCTCTAATATATACATATATATATTTGTTATTATTATTATTTTTTTTATTTCTTTTAGTAGTAGTATATATATATATATATATATATATTAGAGCTGTCAGTTAAACGCGTGCTATTAACGGCGTTAACCAAACCCATTTTAACGGCTTAATTTTTTTATCGCGCGATTACGATCTTTTTGTCCTAGCAAACTTTGTAGTTTTTTCACATACTTTTGCAACAGGACGCGGCATGCGTTCTGATCCATTTCAGCGTCTCGCGCTCTTCATCCACTCAAAGCCGGCTCGCAAGCCCAAACGAGTGTGTGCGGCGTGCCTGTTGTTTTGTTTCCGGTCTAGCTAGATCCGCTTGCGCTTTGGTCGAAGAAGCAACGAAACGTCCTCGCGCGGGGCAAGCAATTGAAATGAATGGGTTTCAGAGCGCAGCGAGGACGTTTTGTGCCGCACACACTCGTTTCAGCTTGCGAGCCGGCTGAATAGTATCGTTATGTTATGAATGGATGACTGAGCGCAGACGCCGAAATGGATGCCAATGAGATTCTGAATGTAAAGTTTACTTTTAAAAAGTTGCCAAATTTTCCCATTGACAAGACCAAAGCGATCTGTATGTTTTGTCATTATGAACTGAGCTATCATCATCGCAGCACGTCCAGCCTGGAAACACCACTTGATGATGGCCAAGCAAACACACACACACACACACAAACACAGATGATGCAAATTCTCCACTCTCGTCAATATCAGGACCTCGTCAGTATTTCTTTCACCCTTTTATTGATGGACAGTGTTGCATTGTGTGAGAGATTATTTAGGCTATATATGTTAGAGTGAAATTGAACACTATTCCAAATGTTATTTTCAATAATAATAATTAAAAAAAAACATTTGCACTAAACAAGCCAATCCACTTTTCCATGTTGATAAGAGCATTAAAATTAGAAAAAAATGTAACAAAAAGAAATCAAAAGACATTAAGAATAGATAAAATGTGCGATTAATCGCGAGTTAACTATGACATTAATGTCGATTAATTGCGATTAATATTTTAATCGTTGACAGCACTAATATATATATATATATATATATATATATATATATATATGGTCATTCTGCAATGTTAATTTGAAGGTGTTTTATGTTTAAATGTTTAAACGTTATTAATTAAAAGCATTTAATTCATTCTCAAATGCACGTCACATCACGCTCCGTCTGAGAGACTGCCGATTGATGATGCTCTTGAAGACCTTCATCTGTGTGAATGCAGAATGAGAGAGACTCACAGCTTTGCTCATGATGAGGGGCAGCAAGTCATTAAGGTGAGGGTAGAACATCTCTGCTGGTACAGCCGAGGCCAAAACAGGAATCCCTTCACCGGCAAACTCCTGCAGCATGGCATCATACTCCGCCTGAGACACAAACACTCAATTATTCCACTCTGTCACAGTCTCTTTAGATTAATTGTATGAGTGCTGACAGTGAACTGTGACTAAATTATAAAAACTAAAATACTCAAACACCTGCTGCTCATCATCATCTGCTTCATCCCCACCTACATCCTGACACACGGTCTAGAGCGAGACAGAAAAAGAGAAAATGAGATCACAAGCATAAGAAATAACCAGCCACCCCCTTATGACTGCAGACTTATGTAACATCTTTAAGAAATGAGAATAAGCTGCTGTTTGAAGCCAGTTTGTGTCAACGCTATAATTCATTTAATTATTTGAAACAAATTTTTTTTGACAGTATAAGCCTTTTGCTTGGCTTAAAAGGATTTTCAGAGGATAATTATATACAGTTTTTCTACATTCTTTTTTGGTTCTCACAACACAAAGGCTATGTTCAGACTGCAGGTAAATGTGGCCCAATGTGAACAGCACATTCCACATGGAATCTGATCTTTCAATTCTGATTTGTGGCACTTCCTTATGTGGTTCTAAATCTGATACAGGTCAGATGTATTGCAATGCGACCTCAGTCTAAACGGACATAACGGAATTACTTATGGTGTAACAATATCCTCATGTCACGATTCAATACAAATCAACTCACAATGCGATATTATTGTGATACTCCTCCAAGACATATGTTTAAAGGTAAAAGATTAAAATGCTAAATCTGATATTACATTGTATGTGTAAGTGAACACTCTTGGACTTGGTGCTGGAAACTAGAGCCAAGACCGATATATTGGCAGGCCGATATTATTGGCCGATATTAGGCATTTTCCAAACTATTGGTATTGGCAGTTATAATGGCCGATAAATGAATATTCAAAAATAAAATAAAAATGGACAAAACACGCTTCAAACATGTCATGAGTGTTGGAGTTGTATAGTTTGTCCACCAGAGGGCACTCTACCGTTCCTGTTGTAAAACGCGCCACATATCCTGCAACCTGCTAATCCAAATTGCAGGTAGCTTATAAGGCAATGTAGGGACTAATATCAAAAATTTAATATACTTTGATGTTCCTCTGTTCTGTTGTGACAATAAAAGAAACAAGTTTCTTTTTAAAATGCATTTTCATTTTAGTTTAAACTCATAAATAACTACAAATAACTAATGTTAAGGAAATCTGTTAATGTTTTGTTGCACGTTTCTGAAATATATATATATTTTTTAAAATATCGGCCAATATATCGAACTATCATTTGGATCGGTTTCGGCCTTTATCGGTCAGAGCTCCACTGGAAACCCAAATCACAGGACAATAGAGTCACCAGAATAACAATTTTCATGATTCGGAAGCTGAATCATGTACATGAAAAAAGTTAGGCTACATAAGGAATTGTCCTAACGTCAAATTACCTGCTAAATCACGTTTACATCTTAATGTCAAGAAAACAGTATGATCTTTACCAAAAGGCATATCCTGATGTGAAGGCTGAAGAGTTTGTCCAAGGACAGAATTTTTATCACATTATATCTGGTCAGATGACTGCATTCATCTCAGGGCTTGATACCCAAAATTAAATCCTGACCTTTTTCTTCAGTACGTCTTTGATGGCGTTACTTATTTCAGTCAGTATCCCTGGAGCCTGCAGTGCCTCCCCTGGCAGGATTTAATCACAGCATTCATGGACTCCAGTACAGCCATCACCACCTGTCTCTCTCTGTCTTGTCTCACCGCCTCCAGAAAACAAGGCAACACCACCTGCAACAGCTTATGCAGAGCTGGAGAGATATAAAGAGAGATATGCAAGAGTTGATCAAAAGATTCAGGGTAATTGAAAACTGCATGTTCTTTCACCTTCACATTTACTGCACCTAATTCAGTGAAGAAGTGGGTGGAAAGGAAATGATAAGAAGTGAATGAATGATAGAGGCCTTGAGGCACTCCACAGCAATACAGTCAGAGTTAAAAGTTAATCCTCTTGACAAGTGGCGATCCGAATTCTTTGAGAGACATCATTAATGAGACAGACAGAACAGATGAAAGGAAGCAGAGAGAGCGTGATGTGAATATAAACGAGAGTGCAAGTGAATTTAAGGAGATTGCAAATGAAAAATCAGAGACATGTAGATGTGAGTACCAGAGGTGGGAGGTTTGAGCTCAATTTTCTAATGGTAACAATATACATCAGAAAGTGATTTTTTTTTCCTGGAAATTCAACTCGAAAATGTTTCATTCATAAAATGTGCATTACTATATGGTTATGTAAATAATTTAATAAATACATTTATTTAACTTGAATTGTATCCATTTATTTAACTCAAGTTATTTAACTCGATTGACCAAAGAATATTACCTCATTCTATTTTTAAAACCTCTTATACTCACACAAGGCTGCATTAATTGATCAAAATTACATTAAACACAGTGATTTAAAATTTTAATAATGTTTAGCAAGATCACTGTTTTATATATATATATATATATATATATATATATATATATATATTATCCTTCAAAAATATTCTAATATTCTGATTTGTTGCTAAAAAAACATGTCTTATTATTATCAAAACAGTCGTGCTGCTTAATATTTTTGTGGAAACAGTAATGCATTATTTCTCATGATTATTTTATTAATAGAACGTTAAAAGAACAGATATATTTGAAATAGAAATTTTGTAACATTAAAAATCTCTTTACTGCCCAATTTAATGCATCACAAAACTTTTGAAAAGTAGTGTATAACTTTTGGTTATGATTAAAAGAACATGATACTTACAGAATAAAATAGAAGGTGTCATTAATGATTTGTTAATTCGAATTTAAATTGATTAATAATGAAAATTAATGAAAATTTACATTTCTAGCTTCGGTTATAATCAATCAAGTTGTCAATACTTGAGCAGTTAGACTATAGTTTTAGCATCAAAGCTATTCTGAAGCATAAAAAGCACAGAATAATCTACTAGCTGACACATCCCTCACTAAATGTGGCCATACTGCCCAGACCTATTGTGTACAGTCAGTTTTAATGTACCCTGGTGGTTAGCCTCCGTTGGGTTTTCCTTCCACACTTTGTGCTGAGCTCGGCAGAACTGGCCCATGGCACCAAAGGCAGCTCTCCTCACATCCTCATGTGGGAACTAATGGATGCACAAGCACAAAGAGCACAAACATCAGTAACTCAGCATTATGTGCAAGCACTCATGAAACCACAAACATGGGCAACAGTCACTCACATCACTGAGCTCAAAGACCTGCTGGAAGCTGGACTCCAGGAAGGGCTGTAACGCCACTCTGAGAGACAGAAAAATATGCTGGATTCTAAGAACTATGTTTTGTACCAAAACTAAACATTTAGTATACTCCACGTATGAGCCAGTTAACTGTCTTATAACTGATAAATGTCTATCTTTTCTGCTGACATAACCAAAGCCACAAATTTGAGGGGGATTTGTTTCATGAACTACTTTAGTGATACAATAAAGCCCAGCCCAACATTATATTCTTCTCAGAAATATGTTACTGTGGAAGTGTAGTTTGTTGTGAATGCCAGAGCCAAGAGATATTGAGAATTATATACCCTGCAAAAGTTCAGTGGCAATTTTGTCATTTAAAACACAGAAACATTTTTTTAATCAAATTTAGGCTGCCTTGCGAAATAAAAATATTAATCTGTTCCAAAAATAAAACCTTAATGGCCCCAGAATTTTGAATGGTAGTGTATATGCACCTAATATAAGCCTCTAGTTTGCAAATGCATGACAGTTTGTGTGCATTATGTAAAACATGTCTCTTTACCCTGTGTTGAAGGCAATTTCCCCCAAAGCATCACAAGCATCTTCTTTCTCATCTATGTAAGCATTTTCCACACTGAATCTGAGAGAACAGAGGGAATCCTGATTAATGCTCTTACATAAGAGAACAATAAAAAGAAAGAATGAGAGAGACTGAGACCTACCCTGAAACATCACTGTCATCAACCTCAGTTTCTTCCTCTTCATCTAAAATGGCATCACCCTCTTCATCATCATCGTCATCATCGTCCAGGAGCACAAACTGTTTGTCTTCCTCCAAATGAGTCTGTGAAGTGGATATGAATATTATAATCCTTATAATGTTTGATGGTGTACAGAAGATTATTGTAGAGAAAAGTCCAACACTGACCATCACACCCTCTGTGGACCTGAGTGACAGCAGCATCACCGTGGTGATGGAAGTTAGATGAGGAGTTAGACAGTCAGGACTCACTTCAGATACAGCAGAGAATAAGCTATACCTGGAGAGAAAGGCAGAGAGAGATATTTTGAAAGCAATCTGCTTAAAATTCAGCCTCAGTTTTTCAAAAACTGACAACAATGGTATCAATTTTAAATTTAATGCATGCTTTAAAAAAATTAAACAAAACCTAAATAAAAATAAATAAATAGAACAAAAAAATCTGACAACAATGGTTTGAGTTTAAATAAACCATGCTAAAAAATAGCATAAAACAATTAAATATATAAACAAATGCCTACAACAAAATATATATAAAAAACACCTATTGAAAAAATGTATATATATATATATATATATATATATATATATATATATATATATATATATATAAACAACTATTAAAAATAATAATTAAAAAAATATATATATAAACAACTATTAAAATAATATATATATACATAAAACAATATATATATATATATATATATATATATATATATATATATATATATATATATATATATATATATATATATATATATATATATATATATATATATATATATATATATATATATATATATATATATATATATATTATATATATATATATATATATATATATATATATATATTTATATATATATATATATATATATATATATATATATATATATATATATATATATATATATATATATATATTATATATATATATATATATATATATATATATTTTTTTTTTTTTTTTTTTTAATAGGTGTTTTTTATATATATTTATTTATTTATATAATATTACTAATATTATTTTATATATATTTTTTTTTTTTCTTCCCAAGTTGGACCAAACATGCATATGCATACTAGAGTAAACAAACTGGTGACACCCCCTCCAAAAAAAATTATTATAATTTATTTTTTAATGAAATGTGGAACTTTCATTCAAACTGACAAATTGAAAAGTTAAGACTTTTCCGTTTTTTTCCTATCAATCTTCCCTTTATAGTGTCTATAAATACACATAATTTCCAGAGCAGAGGATTTCAGAGGTCATACGTGCAACGGCGCAGGTCTGGAATCATCCACTTGCGTCTGTAAGGTTCAGACCTAACTGCACACACTCCGCTGCCAACTGGACTATGAACATTACTTACCAACAGTGCGGGCCAACACGGAAAGCGTGTCTATGAAAGATATACAGAGAAAAGAGAAGTGATGACAGATTAGGTTACGATGCATGCCTCCTTAAGCATGATCCTTACGAAATATGGAAGATGTTAGATCATTGTTTTTACCTAGTGCCTGTGTCTGCAGAGCTCTCATCTCCTCTCTTGTGTCCGTCAGGAATCCCTTCAGGCTCTCAATAATTGGAGTAAAGTAAGGCAATAGCATCTCCTTGGCTGCATTAGCTGAGAAAGCAAGATATCTCATAAGTCTGGACATTACTATAACAGCATAAAATGGCATGTAAATGGAAGGATGAAGTTACCAATTGCTCCAATTGCACTGACAGCTAGCTCTTTCAGTTTAAAGTTTTCTGCATTGTTAAGGGCTGACAACATGGTTTCCATTAGAGTGGGCAGATAGGGCTCAATTTTCTTGACCTGATCATGAAAAGAATGAAGAGGAATTAAAGAGAGAAACAAGATGACTTAATAAAACATTAAACCAAACAAATACATAAAGTATATTATATTGATAAAGCATTTATAATTATAAAAATAAAATAAAAACTTGAAAGGAACATATTTAATCGTGTCTGTCATTCTGACTCTAAGTTCTCTAAGAAGTTTTCTAAGGCATAGAAGGCCTTCGTCATGTGTCCATTTTGGTCTGATTTACGCGTACAAGTATCCATGCAACAACGGCATCAGTTCAGCATGGAATTTACTGACATCTGGCTGTGAAAGACAAATTAACTCTTTAAACTCAAACCAAGCTAATGAATAAGCAAAAAAGGCATAACTTATTAATAAAAAAAATGTCCAGACGTTTCAGTCTGACCTGCAAATGTTCAGAAAACTGGCCAAGGGCAAAGAGCGCTGCACTGCGGACCACCTGGTTATTGTCTGATAGACTGCTACACACAGTTTGAAGCATGGATGACAACATCCTAACACATACACAAAGAAAAAAAGCATTAAGCAGACTGCTTTTTTGTGCATTTGGAAATGATGTGCAATGAATTTGGGTAGAAATCTATGTATAATTGTCAAGTACAGCTTACTTGGTGCGGATGTGATCTGCACAGCCTTCGGCCAGCACTGCCATACACATGAGACCCCCTTTACGCTCATACGGGTTCTCACTTGACAAGCAAGCCTGAGTGAAAGGCATCTGCAGGATACAAAATCACAAATACATTTTATTAGAATAACTGGAAGGTATAAGTCTACTTTTTCTATTATGGCCAATCTTTACAAGTGTTTTGGTTTACTAACCAGCTGGTTGAACAGTTTTTCTGGGTGGCATGTGAAGAGCCATTGTGTCAATAACCTTCAAGGGAACACATATCTATATAAGATCATAAGGTCATAAAACACATGTGAGAGAGTGAGATAGATACAGTATAAAGCAGTGTTTCTGAAACCTTCGGGTCGACAAGACTGTTTCAAGTGGGTCGCGAGTGTGTCGTAAAACAAACAACAGAAAAAGTCATTCTAATGCTTTACTGATGTAAGACTTTTATTTTGAAAGCTTTGACTTTTCTGAGAAAATTGAGTTGCCCTGATTCCAGTATCTTAGTTCCGTTTCCATAAGGAGGTTCAACCAACTATTGATTTAAAACTTAACTCTGAGTTGACTCACCCTGAGATGGTCAACTTTCGGTTTCAGAACAGCTGAATTAAGTTAAGTTTAAGTTTGTACCACGACAAGACATCTGCATACTTCCAAGTCAATACGTAAGTTTAATTCTTAACCACGTGCTATAATATCAGAGGCGAAAACGCACTAACTTTACTTTATTAACGTAAACCTAGTTTGGGAATGCCATTTAATAGCCTTAACTTACACTGTTTATTCATCAGTGTTAATGATATTCTAAAGTCTGGACTGTACTTGTGTGTGTCCACCATTTTTGATAAATAAATACTTGATTAATGCCTGGTTTCATAGACAAGGGTTAAGCCTAGTCAGAGTAAAATACATGTTTGAGCTGACTTAACTGAAATGAACTAAGACCAAATCCTGGCTTAAGGTCCTTTCACACTGGACATCGATTTCGACGCGAATAATTCACGCGATGGTTTTATTTTTTGATCAGCTGTTTGTATAATGAGTGCTTCCAAACTGAACGCGAAATGTGCTGCGGTGAAAAAACGACTTTTATTTTTTTCGCTTCGATGTCGATTTATTTTTGTACTTTTGAGGCGAAAGAAAAGGCTTCAGCCAATCATATACAAGGAAACAAAGGTGACGTGACCGCAGCAATGACGAATCTTCTGTTTGCTTGTGTGTTGAGTCGTCTGTGAATGAAAATCTGAAACAAGGACTGGTGGGATGTTGTGCTCATTCGTTCGTATCGAAGCCCAACCGGGTGTTTACAAGGCTTTTCAGTCTATTTGAGCCTTCAATCCGTTTACTAAAAGTGTTATTGATTGCATGTAAACGTAGCCCCTGATGAATGGGACAGCTCACCTTCTGACATTATGTTTCTAGCTCCGGTAGCACACTCTCTGTTCTTTAAGATTGGGTGCACCCAAAACCTTCTTTTCTGCTTTTAAATAAAAATGAAAAGCTTGTCTTCACTGGATGATAATGATGGTGATGAGACGTGAACGCTGCGCTGAAAACTGTGGACCTCTTTCAAAAAGTGAACTGGTGAAAGTGAAGCTACACCTGCCAGTAGTTACTGACATATGTCCATAATTTATGAGAAGGCCCTATCGAAGCTGCCAGATCAGACAAACAATATAAATTCAAGATGCACTGATCAGAATCCGGTAAGAACGCATTCATCTTTAATCTTTTCTAATGAACGTATGTGCTTTTTTTTTTATAAAGCCTATAACAATGTAAAGCATCATGTTAACATCACTGCAAAAATACATCTAATAAAAAAATCTATATTTATTCACCTAGTGATTATTATTAAATTTATTTATTAAATTTAATTTAATTTAATTTATAAATTTATTTATTATTACATTTTCAGACGATACGGCCATACTTAGTTTACTCCACAAAAATTCAGATATTGGTACGTATACACAGGAGATAGAGGAGATGGTGAAGTGGTGCAACAAGCATAACCTGCTCCTTAATGTTAATAAAACTAAGGAAATGATTTTCGATCCTAGGTCTTTAGGCGATCTAAGCCCTGTTCTAATTGAAGGAGTTCCAATTGAACAAGTAACATCGTATAAATATTTAGGAATTTAATTCAGATAGACAGCTACAATGGTCTTATCAAGTGGAATATGTTTCCTCAAAATATGTCAGCGTCTTCACTTTTTAAGAAGACTAAGAGTGCACGGAGTTGACAAGGATATTATGCTACTGTTTTATAAGGCAGCTATTGAGTCTATTGTTCGATATGGTATTGTAGTTTGGTACGGTAACCTGTCAGTTAAATTAAAATCACTGCTTCAAACATTAATCAAAAGAGCGGGTAAAATAATTGGGCAAGTGCAACCGACTAATCTTAATGAGCTTTTTGAGGAGGCGGTAAAGAAACAGAGTTTTAAAATCATTAATGACCCGAATCATGTCCTCTATAGTGAGTATGAGATGATGCCCTCAGGCAGAAGGTACAGGTTACCAAACTGCAGACTAAATAGGTTTAAATTTTCATTTGTACCGCTCTCCATTAAAATACTGAACTATCAGTTAGGTGTGTGAGTTAGAATTTAGGAATCATGTTGTGTGTGACATTACTTAGGTAGATCATGTTGGAGGTGTCATTAATTTTTTAACATTAACAGAATGTGTGAATTTATGTAAATCACGTTATGTGGGTTATGTGTATGTATAATGTTATGTATACAGGTCTGCTTTCCTGCAACAGAGCAAAAGCCAGGAGTTCACCCTCAGCTCCTGAACGTCGCAAATTGCGTCGCGGCTGATGTGAATGGTTTTGACGCGAACTATTCTCAATCGCTATTCGCTTTTTCGTTACGCATCCAGTGTGAAAGGGCCTTTAATCTAAACCCTTTCTGTGAAACTAGGTCTCAAATTCCTAAAAATTTGAGCCATGGCTTAATGACAATGGGAAAATATTGAGTAACGTTGACTCACGGTTGAGTCATTTCTAATATATAACGCATATATTTTAACAACTATAAGCTGGGTTGGTAGAAGCGAAAGAAGAGGAGGCAAAGATGACAGATATATATAGATGCAAAGACGGTGAAGTATTTATTTATAAAATTTGCGGGAATACTGTGATGTCCGGAATACAGTGAGTCTACATTACAAGAGATAAAGCATGTGAAGAGACCCACCTGAACAGCAAAGTGTTTGGGATTCTCACTGTCGCCCTCAGTATCATTTTCCTCATCCTCAGGGTCCTCTTCTCCAGGAGGAGGAGCAGCACTCAAGATTGGAAACACTACTTGCAGGATTGGCTGCAAGAGTTTATGCTTTAATACAGACTAGAGAAGAGAAAAAAAAGTCAGAAGTGATTATTAGAAGTAATTATTTAAATCACTTGTGCTTGAGTATACTTTTAAAAGCTGTGTGGACACGACTGTGGCCCCGTCCATACGAAGATGCGTTTCGTCTGTATACATTTTTATACGTATTGGCGTTTCGTCCACACGGATCCAGCGTTTTTGGAGAGTGAAACCGCTATTTTTTGAAACCGGGTCCCAAGGTGGATAAATCTAAAAACAACACCCTTGGGTTTTCATGTGTACGGCCAATCCGCATATTTTGTGAAACGATGATGTCATCACCCCATGTGTCGACTAGCCAGACAACAACAACTGCCGAAACTGCTTGAATAATATAATATAATATAATATAATATAATATAATATAATAAATAATATAATATAATATAATATAATATAATATAATATAATATAATATAATATAATATAATATAATATAATATAATATGGCAGAAACTTCTGAGCCTCTTGTATTCTTTTATTTATTATTTACTTGAATGTGTTTTTATTTTTTAGGCCAATATACTTTCTTTCGTATGCTGCTTGTCTGTTGTCTGATAAAGACATTTCGTATTATAGGGATGGGGATTTAAAGCAAAAATAACATTCGACGATCGATGGGAATTATTTGATTATTTTAGCTATTCAAAAAACACACCCCTGTAATGTTCCACTTCACATTACATTTCCCTGTAGGTTAAGCATACGTGTTATATCCATTAAAGAAATGTATTTAGTTTAATATTTATGTTTAAATATGTTATATTTTTTATTGCATCTATGTAAAGTGAAAATTGAATCTATGAAAAGTGAACCGCGTGCATATGCGCCGGCTATATCGGGAGACCTAATTTTGACCACATTAAAATTAGTTTTGTATAAAGCCCTTCTTTGAAGTGAATTTCGTTTTTTAATAATTTTTATCTTTATTTTAATAAATGTTTCATCAACCAGTTACCTGGATTTAATAAAAGCTATAGCAGAATATAATCAGGACATGGACGTTCCGGCGCGATATAACTTACATTGCTCGTGAACTGGAGCTCGTCTCATAAATAATCAGAAACTCTGAAATATATACAAATCTTGAAATGTCTACGTTTAAACAACAGTGACAAACAACAATTAAAAAACGAAAAGAAACAGATACTCTTTCTTAGCCTAATCCGTGAAGTGCATTAGCCTACTCCGTGGGCGCGTTCAATACTGCAAAGTGGCGAGTCAGCTTCACCAACTTCATTTTTTCAGTCACAGAAAACATTAGTTTATTAATAAACAATTAAAATGTCTATACTATAAGACACATTTACTTCTGCCAGTTGTTTGTGGCAAGCTTTCTGAGTCTGCTAACTAATCGAATATCGTGACTCCCTATTTTGTACCAGGCAATTTAGCCTATGGTTGTTCAATAAAGTTCTTAGTAAAAAAGAAAATAAGCAACTGTGCTTAATATTATTTCATAGCCTTTTATTTTACTCCCTACAGCGCGCAAGGTGTTATGCGCATGCTCTATGTCTTCTTCTCGCATTTTTTGTGTCTCTCAATGGCAGAATTACAGCGCCACATACTGGTCTGGGATGTATACTACATCGTTTTCAGTCGGTTTCGTGTGGACGCAGATATTTTTCGAGATGCCACCGTGTTTACAGAGTTTTTTTTTAGAACGAGGAAAAAAATATCGGATAGGGAAAGCTCTGGCTTTGTGTGGATGTGGCCTGTGTTTGAGACAGAGTGAAATGTTAAAGTATAATTAAATTAAATATAGCCTGGGCCCTTAGTAGGAAAAGCAAAGGCAAAAAGTGAGAGTTACCTTGTTTTTAAGTCTGATGAGAACAGCGATACACGACAGGGCTTTTACACGCAGAGAATCACTAAGGGAGACATCTGCACTGATCTAGAAGAGAGAACATAAACTTTATTGCTCAATGGCTCCAAATCAACACAATCACTTTGAAGAAGTGTGGACAAACCTCAAGGCAAAACTGGACAATTTCAGCAATGTGTGGGACAATGATGGAAACCTCGCTTTCCATCAGCTCATCTAAAACTTCCATGGCCTCGCTGGCCTGGTCCTTAAAAGAACAAAAAACAAACTTGTGAGATAAAAATGAAAGATTGATGGATGGTCAAAGCCATTGGGCCACTTAAAGGCTCATAAACGCAAACTGATCAATCAAGCGACGCAACTCACACAGTGTTTAGCACATCATTGAGTAATATAATGGAAACAGTGATTGGAGCATTACCATACGAACACAGCAAGAGTGTTATCAAAGTGTCCTCACCTGGTCTGCCTGAATGAGGCGTTTAAGAGCAATGAGCAGTTTGGGTATCAGAGATCGCACCAGGTTCTGAAAGAGAAAAAAGCAACCTTTTGAACATGCTGAATGTAGTATTAAACACTAATTCTTAAATCCAAGGGCAAAATACAGCAGTCAGAGGAGACAGAACAGACCATCTCCTCTGTGCCGGTGTAGGTTGTGATGGAGGTAAGGGTGAGAATGCAGTAGTAGAGAGCTGTAGGATTGTCCAGGTCTGGAGAACAGTACCAAGCAGCTGGAGAAGTTCCTTGTAGTGGGGTTTAAAGGGCTCTGGGTTTGATCCCACCACCTTACTGAGCAATAAAAGACCCACCTGAACAGAACAAAACATTTTTGGGGTGTTTTGTATGACAAGAATGGTACACCAATTCCAACTAACTCAAATGTACAGAGAATCAAGCAAACAAGCTAAATAAATAAATTTAAAAAGAGGATAGTTCACCCAAAAATGAAAATTATGTCATAATTTACTCACCCTCATGTTGTTTCATTCTTCCGTTGAACACAAAATATGATCATTTAAAAAATGTTGGTAACCAGTTGACAGTAGCCAAAGTATTTTTTTCTACTATAGAAGTCAAGAGCTAACTGTCAACCTTTTGATTACCAACAATTGTATATATATATATATGTATATTATATATATATATATATATATATATATATATATACACACACACTACCGGTCAAAAGTTTAAGATTGGTAAGATTTTTTATGTTTTTAAAAGTCTCTTCTGCTCACCAAGGCTGCAATTTTTTGATAAAAAATACACAAAAAACACAGTAATATTGTGAAATATTATGACAATTTAAAATGACTTTTTTATGTTAATATATATTAAAATGTAATTTATTCCTCTGAAAAAAAGCTGAATTTTCAGCATCATTACTCCAGTCTTCAGTGTCACATGATCCTTCACAAATCACTTTAATATGATGATTTTATGCTCCAAAAACATGTATGATTATTATCCATGTTGAAAACAGTTTTTTACATTTTTCTTTCAGGATTATTTGATAAATAGAAAGTTCAAAAGAACAGCTTTTATCTGAAATGGAAAGCTTTTGTTACATTAAACACTACCCTTTAAAAAGTTTGGGGTCAGTAAGAATTTGTATTTTATTTTTATTTTAATAAATAAAGAAATCAAAACTTCTATTCATCAAGGATGAGTTACATTGATCAAAAGTTACAGTAAAGACATTTATAATGTTAGAAAAGATTCTAATTAAATAAATTATGTTCTCTTTAGCTTTATATTCATCAAAGAATCATGAAATAAAAATGTAAAAACTGTTTTCAACATGGATAATAATCATACATGTTTTTGGAGCATAAAATCATCATATTAGAGTGATTTGTGAAGGATCATGTGACACTGAAGACTGGAGTAATGATCCTGAAAATTCAGCTTTTCTTCAGAGGAATAAATTACATTTTAATATATATTAACATAAAAAGTATTTTAAATTGTCATAATATTTCACAATATTACTGTGTTTTTTGTGTATTTTCTATCAAAAAATTGCAGCCTTGGTGAATAAGAGACTTCTTTATAAAAACATAAAAAATCTTACCAATCTTAAACTTTTGACCTTAGTGTGTGTGTATGTATGTATATATATATATATTTGACAGAAGAAAAAAAACTCATACAGTTTTAAAACAACTTAAGAGAGAGTAAATTATGAGATTTTTTTTTTTGATGAACAATCCCTTTCACACAAATTAAATTCATCTCCATCGTGATGTGCTGAAATCCTTTAAATAAAATGATTAATATAATACTAATATAGTAATCACAAGTTTTTAATAATAATATTTATTATATAATTATAAATAATTTATTATATTGATATATATATATATAAAATTATTATATTTAAAAATAATATATAGTCATATATATATATATTAATAAATATATAAATGTAATAGCATATATATATATATATATATATATATATATATAAAGCAACTGCATTTCTTTTTTCTATCTTAATTAAAACATGATTTGTTTTACAATTAAAATAATTATATAAATAAATAAATCATTAGTAAATATAAGAGTCTTTTCAGTCGAGAATTTACTAAAAAGTACCAAGTTTTTGAACACTGTATGTCAAATAATACCATGAAAAACCATAGTATATGAATTTGATAAAGATCTAATATCATAAAAGTACCATGTTAGTGGCACAGTACTTTTTTTTAACAAGTTAAATAGGGTTACCTGTCTATCCTGTGGGTTATTGCTTTTAGTAGACTGGTTTAATAGAGTGAGGAGAGCGGGCCAGCGGTCTGGGTTCTCGTGTTTCACCAGGACAGCGCTCAGCTGAGAGAGAAGTGACGAACTGTGTGTCTGAGTAATGGAAATAATAAAAGAAAAATTAACACCTGCATGAAAAATGTACACACCCTGGTTTATTAGTAATATCTGTTTCTTAAAGCTGACTAAGGTAATACCCTATAGACTACATAGTACAGTGTTAACATAGTTATCATATAACGTTGACTCACGGTGTTCGGACGGCTGAAAAATTCTATTCATTGTGTTTCGGACAAGTAGAAGGAGTCATTTCTAACATATAACGTATACATTTGACCAACTATAAGCTGGGTTAGTCGTAAGCGAAAGAGGATGAGCCAAAGATAACATAAGATAAAATGACCATGAAGTGTCTATTTGTAGAATTTGCGGTAACGGTCTAGTGTCCGGAATACAGTGAGTCTACGTTACTATCAAAGTTTATGTACTATGTACCATCATGTACCATGGCAGACTTACTCTGTTTCTTGCTGTAAAGCCTGCAGCACCACTGCCTTCAGACTGGGGAACAGGATGGGAACATATGAATCACAAATTAGCAAATGTCTATCAAAATAGACGAAATTATGTATGTGAAAAACATATCCAAAACCTTTCTCTGTGGTCTGGACTGATTTTCTTCCAATGTTTTCTAACTCTCATCCTGAGCATCACTGCAGCCGACTGATCGGACCTGAGGCAAGAATGACAGCATTAAAGCAAGTCTTTAAGTAGGACTATGAAAACTTGACATAATGAATAACAGTAACTTGCCTGTGGGTTCTGAGATCCAGTCATGACAGCACACAAAGCAGGAATGATAGCTGGATCTTTAAATGCCTGTTTCAACTCAGCTGTGGCCTGATAAAGAAAATGAGCATCATCGCAGGCTTAGAAAGACCATGTATAGCAGTTACTAAACCCCACATATAGCACTGAAAATGAACATTAACTAATATAATCAATATTAAATTAACCAAATATAGCATAACGCCTATTTTGGGACAGTATGACAGTTTCATATAACGTTAAGTATAACGTTACCTGCTGAATAACAGCGTTGTCCGGTTCTGTCAGCCGCACCAGGACGCGCTCGAGCTCTTCTGACATCATTTCTACTGTTCAACCGTTATTTATTCAAAATTACCAAATAATCTACCGCGACCACCCGACCAAATTAGATGATATGCAGTTGACAATATGACAGTTTTCACACAATATTTGGGTCAGGTGACACTCGTAAGAATATTAGATAACAATGTTAGTATCACATAAATAAACTGTCATGTGGAAATGTTATTTAACTGAACCAGCGCTTATGTGCGGAGTTCCCAAAGTTACCACGCTGGACAGAAGGAGAAAACGCCGCATGAGTTGGACGTTAAAGGGACCACAGCCCTGAATTGAAAACCATGTGATTCCGACGGCAATATTATAACAACAGCGCCTGCTGTGGTGAAGGAGGTCGAAATTCACTGTGCACAATAAGATGAACCCCATACTGTAATTATGAAAATGTTGTTTGTGTGTCATTCAAGCAAAAAAGTCTCTAAAGTTCTTCATATTTTGCTTCTGTTTTGAAGTGGATCGTGTTTAGGCGGCGTAAGATTGCTAGCTGCTAGAGATAATGAAGCGCTAATGGGCTATTTGCATTTGAATCTCCGTAAGAAAGCTGCAATGGAAAGATGGCAAACAACGATTATCATCACTGAGAAAACTGCACTACAGAAAAACAAGTCGAAACAAATCTGAAAAATAAATGCATACAAACAAAGCCACTAAATAAATCAATTAAATAAATAAATACCAAATAAATACCAAATGGTGAAAAAAATCTCTCAAACAGTAATAACTTACAACAATGGTATCATAATTTAAACTCAAATCACTAACAAAAAAAATAAAACAAAACGTAGGCTATATAAAGCCTTTAAAAACGAATAAATACAACATAAATAACTACAAAAAATAAATACATAATTAATCTGACTCAATATAATCGAATATATCACAATTTAAACTCCAATACTGAATCAAACTGAACATAAATAAATAAACAAACAGAACATAAATATAATCTACAACAATGGTTCTTGTCATTTATCATGCTCAACCCTAAACCGTATTCTGGACAAATGTAAAAAAAATAGTTTTTTTAAACACTTCCCTTGATCTGAGTGCATGGTAAAAGTCTTGGCTATTTTCGTAAGTTTGCCTCCTGAACACACACATTTTTTTACTCAATTCTACAATATGAAGTGGGTGAAAAAACTCCATAATCTCTGAATTTGGGTCAAAATGGGCACCCATAGAAATGAATGACCAATAGAAGTGACAGCAAAGTCAATTCATCTTTAGATTTTAGCTCTAAGATCTTGTTGGAATAATATTTCAATGTAGTTAAAAAAATAAATAAATAAATAAACCATAAAAATAAGCACAATTTACATAGAAAATATGGTACTTTCTGAAGTAAATAAATGAAAAAATACCCCCAAAATAAACAAAACTTTATCAAAGACAGTGATAGGCCTATAATAAATAAATTATATATTTACAATAAAAAAATAGGATCACAAATTAGTACCCACATTTGTCCACAATTACAGGATTAAGGGCTATAAAGTGAATACGGTTTGAGGGCTACAAAACTAAATGGAAAAAAGGCAAATAAATAAAATACTAACTAATAAATGCCATTGAAGTTTAACTCAAATGCCACTATGATAATACCATAGGATAATACACATCTGGAATATGTAAACATTGACCTTACTTGTGTCTAAATTTCTATGATTTTGTCTAAATGATTTGCTGAATTGGTAAACAAGTGCAAAAGGCAAACCCAGTGCCACACCTCCCCACCCTTTCACACCTCTTTCCCCATAAACAGATCTGTGGTCTCTCTAATCACCCCATGATTAGCTCATATTTTCACCTCATAGAGACATATTTCCATTCTAATGCAGTAGCCTAGGAATGGGTGGACTACAAACACACCTATTCAGGTGGTAATTTTAAGGCAAACCTGCTTAAGGCATTCAAGTCCAGACAGTACATTCCTAATCCACACACAATTTCAAAGTTAAATAGCTCTATATTGGTGCACTTATAGGGTAACTTGTTCACATGAGGCTTTGGAATGTTTTATAGGATTAATCATGCTAATCTATTGGTAGGCTTTAACCTGAAAGTAACTTTGGTAAACATGTTAAAACAGATAATAGATTAGAGGGATGAGAAGGAACTGCACTAATTAAATGTGGAAAATGTAGCTCATTTTTAGATTTAAAATAATAATAATCTTTCTATAATCATGTAGGCCTACATGAAAAAACCATGTGTGTTGCGTACATCACAAGTAGCCTAATAATTTTATAGGCTTTTTTAATGTGTGTTAAAAATACAGTTTTTAAATGTGTTTTTTCCTAATGATTATTTTTTAACAGTTTTAATGATTAATAGTTCTCTGTTTTATATAATTTTATGGGGTTAGTTGTTTTAACTAAAAATACACACACACATATATATATATATCACTCTAAATAATGCTGGGTTGTTTGAACCGAAATTTGGGTCAAATATGGACAAACCCAAATGTTGGGTTAAAATGCAATTAAAAAATTACAGTTGAAAGTGAAATTAAACTTTTAACCCAACATTTGGGTTTGTCCCTATCCTACGCAAATTTGGATTCAAACAACCCAGCATTATTTAGAGTGTAGCTAGAAGTTTCAAAATAATTTAATTGAGTCAAAAGTTTTTAATTTCAATTACGTTTTCAGTGTAATTTTCATCAACAAATAGCCTAATAGTGTAATTTAAAAATGTAAAACCTAAAACGCAAAAATGAAAAATGCAAATATATCATGTAAACGTAAGAGTACCTGGCTCAGCTGATGTAGAATGAGGGTGTGGTTTCCAGCTCTCAGAAGCTGCCCCTGATTGGTCCGCGCATCTCTTCGCAAATCCGCCCCGCCCACACCCACTCACCTGGCCTTATAAATCACCTTCTCCACGCGTTTCTTCATCAGGTCATGTCAAGGGGTCTTTTCGGGTGATTATGAGGAGGAGAGCTATCATCGGCATCTGTTTTCTAGGGTAGTCGAACCCTTTGGGTTTTTGCAGTCAGGTTCTATTCTCTGGACATTTGTTTTCTGCTCTGCGTTCATCCGACGAGGGAATGGCTGATTGGAAGATACCAGTGAGTTACAACTTCAACCCATCTTATCATGCATATGCATACGGACTCATGTACCCGCAGGTGTCTGAGTCACGGCCACCCGAATCTGAGCTGGGCCGAGGCCGCGTACGCTCAGTCCGGCGGGTCACCTGCAAGCTATTACTCCTCTCAAACCACACCGCAGTCGCCATCCTGGAGCTCGGAGAACGGCAACGCGAGCAACTACGGCAACTACCCGAACCACACGCAGAACGGACGGCTCTTCATCTCATATAAGACTGAGCCTGATTCAAAGGTCAAAGATGCAGAGAAGGCCAGCAGCGATACACCCAGTGACTCAGAGGCTCATACCCCAGGTAACCCACCTCTGATCAAGCCTCACAAAATAGTTGCAACGCCAATTTAATCCATATTCCTTGATATGACGTAATAACTTGCTGTTTCAACGTAAATAAAAAGGAGTTGTGAATGATTCAAAGGTTATTGGAGTAACGTTACATTTTAGAATATCTGTCTGTTAACGTTTTACTTTATTTGATACATTTTCCACTTCTAACAACTTCAGTATGGGGACTTAACTTATTTCAGTTCAAGGCAACATCTTCAATGTGTTTGTTTCATGTTATGTATGTTTTATAGCTTAATTTCCATTTATCAAAATTACTTTTTTTATTATAATGAACACTTATGTATAAACCATGCTTTCAGCAAATGTATAAACTCTATGTACCAAATGGCAGTCTGTGAAGTAAAGCTTTTATTTCCCCATTTGTATAGATTCCTGGAGCTCAGGGAGCAGTCGTGAGGGGGGCGCTTTGACCAATCTCAGTCACCCATCCTGGAAAGATCGGGACTATGAAACGGATGGTGGCAGTCCTGACAGCGGAGAACCGATCTCAAACTCCGTCTCTGCTGAAGGAGAGGAGCCGGCTTAGTCAGAATTTTGGTGTGGATGCCTTGCCGCCTGTGCCCATGCTGACCACATCATCTCCAGCCCGACGTTCAACCCAGCCTCGCAAGACTCGTGCTGCCTTTTCTGAGGAGCAGATGAATGTTCTTATCCACCGGTTTAATGTCCAGAGATACCTCACGCCTGCAGAGATGAAGACGCTGGCTGGAGGGACGGGACATAACATACAAACAGGTTTGTGATCTAAAGAGACTTGGAAGAATTAAAGCTTTAATGGATTGTTTGTGTCATGATGAATAATACTTTTTTCTTTCCAAAGGTGAAAACGTGGTTTCAAAATCGTAGGATGAAACTCAAGAGGCATCAAAGAGATAGTGGTTGCATGACTGAGAGATACGTTGTTAATGCCGTACCGAACGCATCAGCTGCTCATTCTCAGGTGAGTGCTGTTTCAGGCCAAACCATGTCCGCCTTTCTTCCTTCTGAGCTACATAAAAGATATTAATGTTTTATCCATTTTGGTCCATGAAATTTAAAGTGTTACTCCACTTTTTTTGGAATGGCTCATTTTACCATTCCCCAGAGTTAAACAGTTGGGTTTTACTGTTTTCGCATGTGTTCGGCCAATTTTTTTTCCCACATATATATATTTAGAAGACTATCAGTAACCAGACAGTTTCTTATTGAAGCTTGTTTCCACCACTGAATAAAATAAATAAATAATTGTGACTCTCAGAATTCTGACTTTTTTCACAATTGCACGTATATAAAGTCAGAATTGCGTGATGTAAAGTCACAATTGCGGCTTAAAGTTGGAATTGCAAGATATAAAGTCGGAATTGGGTGATATGAAGTCGCAATTCCTGAGAAAAAGGGCGAGTGCGACTATCTTACAATTCTGACTTTTTTCTCACAATTGTGAGTTTATAACTCTCAATTCTGACTTTATAACACATAATTGCTAGTTTATATTCCTCAATTCTGACATATTTTCTCAAAATTGTGAGATATAAACTCACAATTTCGACTTATCAGACCAATTTTTAAGTGGGAAAAAGCTTAACTTTTCATAATGGTTTATATCTTGCAATTCTGACTTTATAATTTGCAATTGCGACTTTATATCTGGCAATTCTGACTTTATATATCATGCATTTGTAACTTTATAACACGCAATTGCAACTTTGTCTCGCAATTTTGACTATATTCACAATTCTGATTATATATCATGCGTTTATAACTTTATAACACGCAATTGCGACTATATCTCGTAATTCTGACTTTATAATTTGCAATTGTGATTTTTATATCACGCAATTTCTGAGTTTCCGTCTCAAATTCTAGAAATAAAGTCAATTGCGAGAAGTAAACTAGCAATTGTGTAGAAGTTAGAATTGTGAGAAAGTCGCAATTACCTTTTATATTTAAAGTCCTATAGGTTTAAAACCATGATGTCTACGCTGTTCCTTGTTCTGTCTTGTCGGTAGCAGAACTGATCAGTGTGGACGTAGAGCAAGTTATCATCTACAAAGGAGGCATTTCAGTAGTTTGGATAATGTCTTAAAGGCACGATGATACAAATGACCAGAGATGTATAGTAACGAAGTAGAATTACTTAAGTACTGTACTAAAATGCTGTATCTGTACTCTACTAGAGTATTGTTTTTTTCTCATACTTCTACTTTTACTTCAGTAGATATTTTTGATGAATTTAATACTTTGATTTTTTTAATGTTCTACTAGTTACTCGTTACAATTGTAAAATTTTTAGGAATCATTCGTGGCAATCACATGCCAGTTTTATAGGGTAATGGTATTGATTGACACACACATTGACAACTAATGCAGGGGTTGTCCTGCAATGACATTTTTTAGCGCCCGCCAAAGCAAATTTGTATCCGCCAAAGCTCCTTATTTGATTGCTACACTGTAAAAAATAAATAAAAAAGTAAATACTAGTGAAAATTTAATTTACTTGAAAAAGTTAGTTCAGGCAAGAATTAAAAAAACTAAGTAAATTCCATATCAGTACTTAATTCAAGCGAGTAGAAATGAAAGTGTAAATATCAACTCAATAAAATTAAGTAAAAATTACTCAACTTTTCTGATACTGGGGTTCCCATCATGCACTGGACCTTGAATAATTAATGAGGCATTTTTCACTGGTTTCTAGCTGTATTTACACTTATTTATCATTGATTTTTGTTGTCAGTATTAGTAACTTGCCATTTTGTGACATTTCGAGTAAATTTTTTGCTCAAAATGACATTCAAACAAAACGACCTATCAAATGTTACCGCCATTGTGCTATTGTCTGACAAGTATTGAGGTGTTTCCATTCACATGATGTTTAACATCTGACATGATTACTTAAATGATCTAAGTTATCATTACCTAGATGATCTAAGTAAAGCACATACTGTACTCCAAGACTAATAAAATTTAAGATTATTGTTTTTGTGAAATGTAATACAAGGCAAAGGAAATCGATATTAATCAACCTTTTATTAGCCAAGTTAAAATTACTTTTTTGTAAAGTTTACTTAATTTCAAGTAAATTTACCTTAAAGATTTCTAATTAAAGCTACTGATGAATGTTTAGGTTTTTCTTGGCAAATCTTTGTAAATGTACTAGCATTTTCTGAGTGAGATAGTTTAGCAAGCATTTTTCAAGTAAATCCTACTCCAATTTTTTTACAGTGTAGTTCAAACTTTTGACCGCTTTCTTTAATAATTACATGACACAATACTTGTACTTTTACTTTTAGTACTTTTTTAGCTTTTTTTTTACTTTTGTACTTTTACTTAAGTGTGGTGCTTAAAGAGCACTTCAACTTCTACTCAAGTCACTTTTTTTTGATAGAGCACTTGTGACTTTTACACAAGTCCGGGTTTCTAGTACTTTATACATCTCTGCAAATGACCCATCATTATTTTTAATTTACTCATAATTTTGTGCTTTTTTTTAAGTTTCAGACTGAAACTGCTCAAGCGAACCAAGATCACTACAGTAACCCTCAGGTGAGAGAGCTGCTGTTCAAGAGGAGTCCTCAACAAACGCCCTTCTACCCCAGCTACCCACAGCCACGCTCTCCTTCTCAGGCCACTGCGAGACCCCAGGGAAACTGGCCTCTGCCCCCAGCTGTGACGCACTACGAGTTCCCCAACCCTACTAGCTACATGCAAGCCCGTGATGGTGGCAATGCAGTGAACAAAGGAAGCAGCCCAACTCAAATGGCATCCATGCCTAGTGCCCAATGGTCAACAAAAGGCATAACTTTGCTGTGAGTGCGGCTGCTTGTGTGCGTGTATATATACATTGCTTTTTACACCTGCAGCCTTGGATACTCCCTCTATTTGTAAATATGTAATTTTTTGGCAACAAGGATATTTTAGCCGCTGATGTCATGGGTTGCCAAGTGAGACATGTCTCAAGATGTTTTTTGAATATGTAAAGTTTGCCTTTTTTAAACCCAGCGTGTTTTATACCGAGATCTATTTTTATAAATTCATTGTACCTTTTCAGAGTATTTAATATCGTGATCCTCTGCTCTTCCAGGTGCTCGTTCTCTTTATAGATTTAGTCAGGACAAGTCGATTTCTTAAATGAGTTACATGAATTTGAATGCAAGGCACTGCTCTACATCTGTGTACAAGAAAAGGTGGTCTGCACTGTTTCGTTCTGGTATCATTTTCCCTCTGTTGTACTGCTTTTGTATGTGATCTGTTACATTTGTGCATTCATGAAATTCTTGCCCACCTGTATCTGGTCTTTATAATTGACACTCAAGGTTTGTGCTTGCAAAGTACTCCTGCCCACACAAAAACAGTTATTTGACCCAGTTGAGCAATAAATGTTTTATCTGTTCTTAAATTTGTAGCTCTTTTCTTTTTTCCTCCGGCATGTAGTTCTGTATTCAAATGTTATTTGCCATAATAGGTCTGTTTAACACTTAAACATGCTGCTTTTAATGTATC
The DNA here is from genome assembly GCA_030378365.1 of Hybognathus amarus. Lineage (NCBI taxonomy): Eukaryota > Metazoa > Chordata > Actinopteri > Cypriniformes > Leuciscidae > Hybognathus > Hybognathus amarus. The sequence goes on along the minus strand of JAQIUQ010001626.1, from coordinate 125,679 downwards.
CTTAATATAATTGTTTCATCAGGACTGGTCATAACTGCAGCCTTGTAGCGGTGTCTTGTGAATAAAGGGTGCTTTTACATGACAATGATGTACAAAGCTATTTTATATATATAAAACCGATGACAACATTGTCAATGTTCCCTGTTCACGCTGATCCTTAATGATGAAACACTGTTTTATGCCTTCCAGGTCAGTTGGCAATTGTCACTTTGTAAAAAGCCTGCACACTTATTCCTATAGACTGAACAAGCATCCAAATGACATCCCTGTTTTTGTAGTTACACAAACTATTATTCTATTTTTCATAAACTTGCACTTTTGAAACTGTTTTTTTAAAGTCTGTTTTTAGACCCCTAAAATACATTGTCATGTACCAATATATGTCCCCTAAGGTTATGTTTACACAATGTACTAAAAAAATGGACGTTTTTGTTTTTTGTGTAGGTTACAGACAAAAATGTTGTCTATTAGCCTGTTAACAAGGATCTGTAATGATTAAAAAGATTAAAAATAAATAAAAAATGATTAAAAAGGCTGTTAAACTGCAAGGCCAGTAGTTGGTAATGTGACTGAACAAGCGAAGTTATGACGTCACTTTGTAGGCCAAAACGCGGACGTGAGTTAGCATTTTAGCATTTCCGGTTCCCTCGCTCTAAAGTTCTGCTAAAGTCTCATTTTGATTTTGAATGGGTTTTTGCTAAATCGCCGGAAATAAATTCTGTAGTTAACAAAGCCTCTAAATATTTTCACGTTTTGATCTATGACATAAAACACACCAGTTATAACCTGCTTGTGTTTTTTAAAACTTTATAGGGGCTTCAAAATATATACATTTTGGATTAACTTGAGATTATCTTGGTAGACAAAAAGTGTAAAGGTCACATCTCTAAGTTGAACGATCTTTTTTTGCGATTTTCCAAAAGTTCGTGAGGAAAATGCATTGCTTTTTTTTTATTTTTTTTATTGAATAATAAGAACAATATATAACATACACATACAGAGGATCACATAGTATTACATAAATAATAGCATCAAAGAACAATAAACAGAAAGAAAAAAAACAAAACCAAAAAAACTAAAGTATACAGGGGAAACATCATTACTAAAAATTCCAAAAAGAAAGGGATTTAAAAATAGTATACATCTGTTTCGCTTTTTTATTTCTTGCATCTTTTAGGGCTTCAATATTATGTTTAAGCTCAATTTTTTATTATTTTATTTTGGGTTTATTATTTGTCCATTTCTGTTTGTGAATATGGTATTTTCCATACATAATTATTAAGTTAATCACCAAATTTTGCTCCACACTTTTATTTTTGTATAACAAAAAAATATCTTTGCCAGATAGACGAATCTTTAATTTTGTGAATTTAAATATCAAATATTCAACATCAATCCAAAACAACTAGGTAAATACACATTCAAAGAATACATTTTTATTGATTCTTCTTCTGTGTTACAAAAGGTGCATGTTGTCTCCATATCCCTAAAAAATCTTGTCTCAGACTACTTGTCTCACTGGATAAATCAAATGAATAATCTTATATGTAATTTCTTTAACTTTGTTAGTAAGACCTCTTTCCATTCAATTGGATTATTCAATGAGTTCCAAAATGGTTTACATTTAGGCAATAAAGTTCTACATAGTTCTCTATAAAAAAGTTATACATTTTTTTATCTATAATTTTTACACCATCAATACTTAATTGATTGGTATTATATATGGAGATAGATTCAGAAGATGCATTGCCTGAAAAAAATTGAATAAGGCCACTAGGAATGGCATCAAATATTACTGCAAATTCTTTAGCAGTTACAGGGATCTTATAATGGTTCAGGAATTCACAATAATTAAAAAGATGTCCATTACTCTTAAATAACTGTCTAACCATAATAATATTATTATTGTACCAGTTTCTATAAAATAAAGACTTATTTTTAAAGGTAATATATTTATTGTTCCAAATTAAAGATTTGTGTGGAGAGAAGTTATGCTTATAAATGAGCAACCATAATAAAAAAACCTGTTTATGAAAAGAAGAACGCTTATCGGAACCTTATTTACATCAAAATTACACCTCAAAACCCCCCAGCTTATCAAATATGTACTCAGGGATGATATTCCAAGTAGTTCTTTATCAATTTATTCTTAAATACGCAATTAGCAGTATTAAAGTCAATAGCTACATTTAGACCACCATCCTCAATTGGATTGCATAGAACTGTTTTTGTTTTTAAATAATGCGGTCTGTTCTTCCAAATGAAATTGAACAAAATAATATCAACCTCTTTTATAATTGATTGTGGAACATCTAATGCAAGAGCTGTATATACCAAACGTGACAATCCTTCAGTTTTTGATAATAATATTCTTCCTTTTAAGGAAAGATCTCTCATCAGAGTTTAATTTTTGTTTAATCTTCCTAAATAATGGTGTAAAATTCAAATTGTTTCTCTCTTTTTGATCTTTACAGATCTTAATACCTAAATAATCTATCACCTTTACTGGAATACCAAATATGTTATCATGATTACATGTTTTCAAAGGGAATAACACACATTTTTTAATGTTTAAACATAAATCAGATCCAGAAGAAAATATTAAGGCAATCAATAGCTTTTTTAATTTCAGTTTCATTTTTTAAGAAAATGGCAGTATCGTCCGCTAATTGAGAGCATTTTAACTCTTCTCCAAAATACTAATACCATGAAATGTATCTCTTTTAATATGTATGGCCATGGTTTGTGTTACAAGTAAAAAAGAAACGGTGAAATGGGGCATCCTAGTCATATACCTTTATTAATTTTAAATCTGGATGATGTTCCATATGATAACTTAACTGAGCTGTTACAGTCATTGTACAGTGTTTGAATAGCTTTTTTAAAGTATAGCCTATACTCCAAAACCGAAATAATAAGGTCTCCAACATAAAGTTATGAACTATTGTATCAAATGCTTTAAAAAAATCAACAAATAAAACAAAACTATTATCTGTAATGAATTAGTTGCAATCAATTAAATCCAAAATGAGCCTAATATTGTTACAAATGTGTTCGACCTTTCATAAATCCTGATTGACATTCATCAATTATAGGATCAAGACTTTTCGACACATTTGTTTACAGGGGGATAAACGTATTCTTCCACAAAATGTGTTTTGTTTTTAACTGCTATGGGGCCAAAAGTTAGAGTAATTTTAAGAAACACAATTGTTTTATACAATAATTATAAGAAATGTTACTTTAGTGCCAATTCAGCATGGGAAGGATCAGGGGCGTTTCTAGGTTTTAAAACATCAGGGGCTGAACCCGAAACATCAGGGCTGGGGTGGGTAATAAGATAACATGATTCGATACAGAGAATAATGTATATTGCAGGCCTATGCAGGGGCAGACTGGTTAAGAAAAAACATCCCTGGCACTATAACCACACCAGCCCACATTACCACACAGTCACACACATGCAAAGGTGAGTTAGTCAGGGGGGTTCAGGGGCATCCCTGAGAAAATGTGGATTTCTCAGACCTACATTTGTACATTTAAAGGTGTTTGAAGGTCATAAAAATGGTATAACAAGAGCTTTAAAAGCATGTCAGTGGGCAGTAGCATAAAATATTACAGATTCTTAAATATGAGAATGAGGATTTTGAAATGAATGATCCACGCTTGGATGCAAATGCAGAATGTTTCTGCTTATTGTTGACAATACACAATCACAAATTTCAAATAGGAATGGCCTTAATGAGAACTCTTTCAAGAATTATTTTACATAGATGATATTTCAATCAAACACCAGTGCAATGAATCTTTTTGTGTCCAGAGGAAAAGGAGCAATTTATATATTAGCATTAAAGATTGGTTTCAGCAACTGGTTTCTTTCTAAGGTTAGCTAATCAATATTTTTGGCACTAATCTGTTAAGTTAAAGTTCAATTGTGCACTCATAAAGACAGTCACTTGTCACCACCTTCTGGCTTAATGATGCAAGTTGGACAAACACAGACAAGCGGAGTGATACAAACGGTGAAAAGGCTGATAATGGTGAACACATTCGAGGACCATACAAATATATACATGTTCTAAATATATATTTATACTTATGAATTGAGCTTATAGTTTATGTAATTAGCAAATGACATATGTGTTAAATAGGAATATATTGTAATAATGTTAAAAGGCATAAAGATAGAGCAAAATATCGTGGTACAATCATTGATGATAAACTTTCCTTTTGGATTTTATGGGCTACATAAGAAAACTAGACAGCGTTTGAGTCTACTGAGGAAGTTAAGAAATTTTGACATTGAAAGGAGGCTCTTAACCATTGTTTATAGATCAATGACTGAAAGTGTTTTAACTTATAATATTGTTTCATTGTATTACAGTGAAAAAGAATAAACTAACACGAGTAATCAATGAAGCAAATAAGATCATCGGCCAAAAACAGAGCACATACAAGAGCTATTAAATTTTTTTTTTTTTTTTTTTTTTTTTTTGGAGAAAAGGGCATTATTAATATATTCAGACCAGTCTCATCCCCTCCATTCCTGCTTCGAGATCCTTCCTTCGGGGCGCAGGCTAGAGGAATATTCCAGGCAAGAGGAATATTTATAAGAGATCATTTGTTACATTGGTGACTGTTTTAAACTCAATTCTCAATTGAGGTGTGTGAATTTGCACATACTGTATTAATTTATCTTATGTATTTGTCATGATTCTGCCCTCTTGTCCTATCTTGAGGCAGGATCATGACAGATCCTTGTTTTGTGTGCAGGCACATGGCCTTGTGTTTGGGCTGTGTGTGTTTGCGGTGTCTCGTTCTCTGGCCCCACCCCTTGCTACCCTCGTTTTGTCATCATTGCTTCATCTATGTCACCTGCTGTCAATGTCTGTTTCTCTCTATTTGATCCCCTTGTTTGCTGTCCTGTGCCACTATACCTTGTCTTAACGAAGTGAAATCCTAAAAACATTTTTAAAAAATCCTGAAAAATCCGGTAAAATCCTGATTTACTTTGTTACATTGTTCCTGTATAGTTTAATGTCAAAGTTTTAGTCTAGTGTTAGTCTTTATTTTCCCTACCAGTGTTGTTTGCCCCCTCCTGGGTTTTGTTTTCACAGTTTTCTGTTATAACGTTGTGTGTTTGCACACTGTACACGAGTCATTCTACGAAAACGGGTGCCATTTCCACATTGCAATTTTCTACATTTTCACATTGAACAAACTTTTTTTTGTTTTATTTACAACTTAAAGGCTATGTTAATCCTCCAAAAAAAACATATTTTCCCACCTCTGGCACAAAATCCTTAATAATATTATCCTTTTTATTCAGGCAAGGGAGTCTTTCTTTTACCACCCCGTCACGGACAAAATGTGTGCCAAGTAGAGTAGTAAAACAAGAAATTTAGTTTTTAAATCTAATGTTTTCCTAATAGTAAAATGTCCCTTTTATGTAAACTATCAATAGAAAGTCTGAAATTTAATTCATTTTTTTTAATTCTTAGTTTTTTATCTTTTTATCATTTCAGTTTTTTAAAACTACATAAAAGCTGGGATAAAATACAACCAACAGAACATTTAAAACTGAATCAAAAAGTTAAACAAACATCTTTAAGATGTTTTCTTTACATGTGAAATAAAGAAAACAGTTACAAACTGAAACAGGAAGTGCTTCTGGACCAGTGTTGTTTACATCTTGTGAAATGGTCTATATATTTTTAAAATTCTATAGTGTTGATGGCAACTAGAAAATTCGTCTGCTAACCTCCATAATGTGTCGTGTTTCAAATCAATGCCAGTTGGTACTCCTAATCAAATGATAACATTAATTACTGCCAGGTGCTGGTTAATTAATTGAATTAACGAGATGAATGCGTTCCTGATCTATTATATATAGGCGGCTTTTACACTGGGCTCGTTTGCTGTGGTCCGAGCGCGAGCGCGTTTGTTCCCGGCGCCCCCGCAGCGTTGGTCTTGGTCTGGGTCTGGTTTCACACTCAACTTGATTCTTTCGAACCCCGGTGCGTTTGCGTGCATCTTACGTCATCGCAAACGTGCGCGGCGCATGATAGAAAGCAGAACGTGGGTATATTGTGTGTTTTTTTATTAATTGCTGGTATTATGAGCAGTTGAGTGAACAATACAGGTTTACTGTGCGTGTGTGTGTGTGTCACATAAGGTGGATTTCTGCTGCTTGCAAATGGACTCTTTTGAGGAGACAGTGGATTTTCAAATGTGTTGCTCTGATTCCACGCGCAATGCACGAATACACTGCAGGCTCACTCTCGCTTGTATCCGAGGTAAATCATCAACACTATCATCCCTTACAAGTGTTTTATTTAACTGAATACATCACAATAATCACATTGTTGATGAACTTAAAGAACCAGGTAGGCCTAAGTACCATTAGACTTTGAAGTGAACAGAAGCATTCTGTTTTTATGTTAGAGTTGTTTACTAAACTTTATAGATGGTGAAAATAAGCTTTGTGAACCATTGAAGCTTTCCTTCAACACCATTACTACTCTTGGTTTGTTTTCCATCCAGTGATCAAATGGATGATGGTCCTGTGTTTTTTTTTCCCTTTCCTAACCCTGATCATTCCTAACAGATATCCATGACTCGTTTTGATAAGACTCCAATTGCAAACAGAGTGACAGCGTCGATATGGCTCCAGCAGTGCAGATTCTGGTCCGTTCTTCCCAGTGAGAATGTAGCTGTGCTGTCTTACCACCCTTGACTCCAGTGTGGATCATCCGCCCTCCCTCAGGTTCCACCTCCATCTATGGTTGCTGCAGCTCAGCCTCTAACCTCAGGATCGCTGCTTCCACTTCAAGGGGTTGGCGCTGTGGCCTAGTCGCGAGTCGCCTAGGTCTTTGTGTCTCACTGCCTCATTGCTTCTCTGGCTACGTGGTGTGCTGTACCTCCATCACCTCCAGTAATCCCCTTGGTAGTGTTGGGACTCTTCACTCCATGACTACTCCATTCTGCGACACCGCCGTGGGATGCAGTCCTGACTGTGGGCTGGGTCTCCTGTCTGCCCTTCCCTGCTCAAGGCCAGCCCCCCTGGCTGTCACCACCATCTGCACCAACCTTGCCTGCGGGTGCTAGTATAAATCATTACAACACAAAAGACTATATTTTATCCAGTGGCTTGCAGTTTCAATGTCCCTAGCTAGTCTCAGCCGCCCGTCGTGCAATGCCAGCCCGCCCGTCCGTGCCAGCGCCGCCCGCCCGTCCGTGCAGCCGCCGGCCCGCCAGCCCATCCAGGCCCGCCCAGCCCGCACCAGTCCATGCCGCCCGCCCCAGCCCAGTCCGTCGCCAGTGCCAGCCCGCCCAGCCCGTCCATGCAGCCGCCCGCGCCCAGCCCCGTCCGTGCCAGCCGCCCCGCCCGTCCCAGCCGCGCCACCCTGCCCGCCAGCCCGCCCAGCGCCAGCCACCCAGCCCGCACGCCCGTCCAGCCAGCCAGCCGCACCAGCCCCCGCCCAGTCCATGCCAGCCGCCAGCCCGCCGTCCGTGCCAGCCAGCCCGCCACGCCATCCGTGCAGCCGCCCAGCCCAGCCATCCCATGCAGCCGCCCACGCCCGTCCCGTGCACCGCCGCCACCCAGTCCCCAGCCCGTGCCAGCCCGTCCGCCCAGCCAACCGCCCGCCCCGCCCGTCCATGCCAGCCGCCCAGCCCAGCCCATCCATGCAGCCGCCCGCCCGTCCGTCCGTAGCTGGAGGAAAGGTTGGTGAAGGTGGTGGTGACAGCCAGGGGGACTGGCCTTGAGCAGGGAAAAGCCAACGGAGACCCAGCCCACAGTCAGGACTGCATCCCACGGCGGTGTCGCAGAATGGAGTAGCCATGGAGTGAAGAGTCCCAACATTACCAAGGGGATTACCGGAGGTGATGGAGGTGGAGCACACCACGTAGCCAGAGAAGCGATGAGGCAGTGAAACACAAAGACCTAGGCGACCGCGACTAGGCCGTGGCGTCGCAGAATGGAGTAGCCATGGAGTGAAGAGTGCCAACACTAGTCTCCCAAGTTTTTGAGGTGAAAAAATACGGTAAGTTGTTGTGTGAGGGCAGTTCAATGACAGATCTGTGACAGTTCAATGACAGTTCAATGACTGAGCTGAGGCCTTAATCTAAAGCACTTTGTTTCTGGTTTAGTTTTGCCCAAGTTTGTCGTGACCGTCAAACACACAGCAGACCTTACAGCGTTGCAGTTATGGGACTGAAAGTTGAGTCTTATGCCAAGTGAGTGATGCCTTTTTTTCTTGTCTTGTGGTTGGTCAGTTCTTTATCTGGGAAACATCATAACGAGATATGCATATGGCCAACCTGTACCTGGTCAAGCCTTAGTGGAAGTGTGCTGTGATCCATTTCCATACAGTCTGCTTCATAATTTGACCTGACAAGACATCCACTTTAAGCCACAAAGTTGATATTCTTCACTGTTTGTTTGTACTTTCTCTCGCAGATGTAATGGTGTCAATCTGCCCGTCCGTCCAAGCCGCCCGCCCAAACCGCCCGGCCTTCCGTCTGTCCGTAGCTGGAGGAAAGGTTGGTGAAGGTGGTGGTGACAGCCAGGGTGGATGGCCTTGAGCAGGGAAAAGCAGACGGAGACCCAGCCCACAGTCAGGACTGCATCCCACGGCGGCGCGCAGAATGGAGTAGCCATGGAGTGAAGAGTCCCAACATTACCAAGGGGATTACCGGAGGTGATGGAGGTGGAGCACACCACGTAGCCAGAGAAGCGATGAGGCAGTGAGACACAAAGACCTAGGCGACCGCGACTAGGCCGTGGCGTCGCAGAATGGAGTGGCCATGGAGTGAAGAGTGCCAACACTAGTCTCCCAAGTTTTTGAGGTGAAAATACTGAAAGTTGAGTCTTGTGCGAAGTGAGTGATGCTTTATTTTTCTTGTCTTGTGGTAGGTCAGTTATTTATTTTATTTTTTATCCTTTTGCCTGTGCTTGACTTAATTGTGTCTTTGTTCTACCAGATGAATGCCATGGGCTGTGGATGAATAGCCGCCCGCCCGTCTAAGCCGCCGCCCAGTGAGACCCAGCCCACAGTCAGGACTGCATCCCACGGTGGCATCGGCAGAATGGAGTAGCCATGGAGTGAAGAGTGCAAACACTAGTCTCCCAAGTTTTTGAGGTGAAAAAATACAGTAAGTTGTTGTGTGAGGGCAGTTCAATGACAGATCTGAGGCCTTAATCTAAAGCACTTTGTTTCTGGTTTAGTTTTGCCCAAGTTTGACGTGACTGTAAACACACAGCAGACCTACAGCGTTGCAGTTATGGGACTGAAAGTTGAGTCTTGTGCCAAGTGAGTGATGCTCTTTTTTTTTCTTGTCTTGTGGTTGGTCAGTTCTTTATCTTGTTATGATGTTTCCCAGATATGCATATGGCCAACCTGTACCAGGTCAAGCCTTAGTGGAAGTGTGCCGTGATCCATTTCCATGCAGTATGCTTCATAATTTGACCTGACATCCACTTTAAGCCACAAAGTGAGTGATGCTTTATTTTTCTTGTCTTGTAGTAGGTCAGTTCTTTATTTTTATTTTTTTTATCCTTTTGCCTGTGCTTGACTTAATTGTGTCTTTGTTCTACCAGATGAATGCCATGGGCTGTGGATGATTGCCCGCCCATCCGTCTAAGCCGCCTGCCCTTCCGTCCGTCCAAAACCGCCTGCCCTTCCACCCGTCCGTCCGTCCAAAACAGTCCGTCCAAAACAGTCCGTCCGTCCAGAACCGCCCTCCGTCCGTCCAGAACCGCCCTCCGTCCGTCCAAAACCGCCCCTCCGTCCGTCCAAACCGCCTCTCGTCCGTCCAAAACCGCGCCTCCGTCCGTGCCAGCTGCCCGTCCAGTCCCAAGCTCGCCCGTCCGTCCCAGCCGCCCCGTCCGCCCAAAGCCCGCCGTCCAAGCTGCATCCCACAGCGGCCGTCCAACTGTAGCTGGAGGAAAAGGTTGGTGCAGGTGGTGGTGACAGCCAGGGGGAATGGCCTTGAGCAGGGAAAAGCCGACGGAGACCCAGCCCACAGTCAGGACTGCATCCCACGGTGGCGTCGCAGAATGGAGTAGCCATGGAGTGAAGAGTCCAAACATTACCAAGGGGATTACCGGAGGTGATGGAGGTGGAGCACACCACGTAGCCAGGGAAGCGATGAGGCAGTGAGACACAAATACCTAGGCGACCACGACTAATTTATTTCTCTTGTCTTGTGGTAGGTCAGTTCTTTATTTTATTTTTATTTTTTTATCCTTTTGCCTGTGCTTGTCTTAATTGTGTCTTTGCTCTCCTGACCAGATGAATGCCATGGGCTGTGCCTCTCTTACTGTTGATGCGTCAGTGTTTTTCAACACCAAATTTGAAGACCAAATGCAAGACACATTTCTTGTAAATGTGAATGTTACTGAGGAGGGAACAGGTGAGCTATTGGCTGATCTGAACCATATACTCTATCATCTTTACAAGACGTGCACTTTACGACGAAACGTGATTTTGCAGATCAGAGAGTTCTCTCCTCAAGTCCATATACAGCAGCCACTGAGGGCAGGCCAGTTCTGCCAAGAGATCAAGACGATCCTCCTCAGCCCTTGAGGGCACTGCCTGTAGATTTACCGAGGTGACCTTCTGCATTCTCATTCTGTCAGTCACAAGAGATTGATTGATTATCTCACTGACAACCTAGGAGACCTGAGACTACCAGGCTCGGCAATTAGGCTAACTTCAAGTCACCCTTTCTCTTCTTGTGAACCAACTCAATCCCAACACAAGCTAGCCCATCAAGAAGATGCTACATATCCTCAACCTGGTATTAGGCACATAGATGGACCACGTGGTTGCTACAACACAGACCACAGAGGCCATAACTATATGTCCACTGACCAAAGAGATTTCAACCAATATCCCGCAGCTGTTCAGTTTATGCCTCAGAACTGTTCATGGGGCGGCTGTTTCATTCTCAGTAGCTTCTGCATTTAAGCCAAACAAATCCTTCACCATTGAAAGAGCTTTTACAGCCAAAGAACTGAGCCTCGCAAAACACACTTACCCTGTTAAGTTGCTGCAGAAGAAATACAGATAGCTACAAGGTCTGCCCATTCCCTCATTGCAGCAGGCTCAACCACTCTCACTCATTGGCTCAGATTATTTACATTTAATCACAGCTACAGAGCCAGTACGTCTCGTGTCCTGCCGCTGTGAAAACCAGACTCGGGTGGACTCCGCCGGGCCCCTCAAAATTCCTTGCCAGTCATCTCTTACCACAACAGTGTCTAACCTCCACTTTGTCAGCAGAAGCCGAACTGTTCAACAGAAATTGTGGCAAATGGACACTTCCATATAGGAGTGAGACACAGAAGCGGTGCAAATCCTTGAGGAGAAAACGATCAGGGTGGCAGTCGGAGACATTCAAAGGTATGCAACACCTCTACTCTGGAAAAGAAATCTTTCGCCTTTGCAATCAGCTAAAGAAGCAGTAACAGCCCATTTAAGAAGAACAGAACATGCCTTTTGCAGAACACAGATCTTGCTTCAGTGTATGTTGAAGTGCAGAAACTTGAAAAGGCAGGCTACATCTCAAAGCTGACACCAGAGGAGACCGATAAAAGCCGATGGAATCAAGGTCCACAGTTCTTAACTCAGTCAGTTAGTAGTTGGCCCAAACAGCCTCATGATTATGTAAGCGATGACATCCAAGAACACGCAGTTATACTTTCTGTGGAGCACTATCCTCCAGTCAAACTGATCAGATATCTCTCGATACAATTCACTTCAAGATCTGATTAAGGCTACTGCTATTTCCCTTCATGGGGCGGCAGACGAAAGTGAACTCTCTGCTGACGACTATACACAAGCTGAACAGGAACTTCTGAGACGTGCTCAAGTTGAAAGCTTCCCAGAAGAAATAGCCCAACTCCAGTTAGGTAAACCTGTATCTCACTCTAGTTGTCTTCTAACTCTAGCCCCAGAGTATGATCACAAAGCCAAATTAGTCAAGTATGTGGATGCCTCCGCAGATGTAAGCACTTGGACTCAGACACTCTACACCCTATTGTCTTAGATCCTGCTCACCCTCTTGTAAAGCTTCTGATTCAACATCACGACAACCTCCTGTTACATCCAGGACCTGAGCGCATGTTTGCAGAACTGAGATGAAAATATTGGATCGTAAGAGGCAGAAAAAAAGACGCCAGCGCAGCTGCTTTGAAGGTAAGAAATGGTGAGGGAAGCCAGAAATTCCTATGATGGCAGATCTCCCTCAGTCTAACTTTAGGTTGTTTCACTGTAACTGCTTAACGCACCAGTGGGGCTCGACAGCCTTTTAGACAAACGGGTCGGCACGTATGGTTGGGTTGCGGAGAGTTTGTGAGTGTGTTTCTAATACTGACTCCTGTATAATGGAAATCATTATGAACATCAGCTATGCTAATTATTTCCCATCTGCCTTTCTGCTGTTATCTCGGGACGTTTGTCCCGAGAAAATGGCGTTTGTCAGGTCCAGTTTGTATCCAGCCTCTCACAGGGATTTCAGATGCCCCAACGCCTTTGATGAAGACCAACGCCTGGGAGGAGACGACTCAACGCTGGCGATATGTTATGGCTCCGTATTATATATAAACAATATTATTTTATATATAAACAATTTGAATGTGAGCCAGAGGAGAACTGGCCCCCGACTGAGCCTGGGTTCTCCCAAGGTTTTTTCTCCGTCCAATCTGATGGAGTTTTGGTTCCTTGCCACTGTTGCCTTGCTTTTGGCTTGCTTAGTTGGGGTTATTTAATATTTAATAATTAACAGTATCATTGATCTGTGTTGTACTACTTTCATGTGATCACTGTGAAGCTGCTTTGACACAATCTGTATTGTAAAAAGCGCTATATAAATAAATGTGACTTGACTTGACTTGTTTCGTCCAGCTTTCTATTCAATGGGCATTGACTGTTTTGGCCCCTTCCAGGTTAAGTTTGGATGCAGTTGTTTATCTGGAATCGGAAATGCTCAGTCGTAGGAGATGGTGCCATAGCCAGATTCTAATTGAAAATTTCTGAAAACGTTTCATACGGCAATACCTCTCCGACTTGCAACAGAAAAAATATAAACATTTCATTAATGTTTAATAAATGGCAAGACAAATATGCTTAGTTCTTTGAGTTTTATTTTATTCATTGTAAAGAAAAGCCAGTGATCAAGTCATCTTTTGCCTGCAAAATTGTACTCTGTTTGCAATAATATATTAGCACTTACTCAGAAGTTCATATGAAGCAACTACTCTATCTCTAGTGGCAGTTTTTTTTAAAAATTTTTTTTAAGTATTTTCAAAATACTGTTTTCTAGGGGTAGAGGTGAACCTGTCAACACATTGCTTATGCATTAAAAATTAAAAGTACAACACTGCCCACCTCGGCATCACTGCTTTGTGCAGACTCTTCTGTAGATGTGGACTCCTGCAACTCATTGCATTCAGATATAATAGGTATTCAAGTGTAAATTAAGTAAAGCTATGTTTGCACTTAAAGATACCTGAGAGGGTTTCTTCACTGTCCTGTGCATTGGGGAAAATGGGCATTACAAAGTGTTGTACTTTCTTCCCTTTTGATGTAAAGTTAGAAAAAAAGACTTACTGCACATGCTTCAGCCACTTGCTTGGGAACACATAAAAGTGTTAGTGTATTGAAGTGATATAATGAAGTAGACAGGGGGAAATGTGATCAATAACTCATGGCAACATATTTTTTTTACATTAACTATGTAGTTTCACAGTCAGGACCACCACCTGTTTGTTTTGTTTTTCATTTTTTTCTCAGCCTTTTTCTTGCTTTTATAAGCAGGCAAACGTTTATTAACAGTGTCTTTTTAAAAGAGATTAGTTAGTACAAATCACTGTTATGTAGAATATTCTAGTACTTCACTTTTACTTGTTCCTGTTCTAGCAGTGGGTGGTGATTCTGACATTACAATGAACAATGTTATTAATTATTTAGAAATTATTAAAATATAAAAATATAACTACAAACTTTATAACTACTACTTTTTGCCGTCTCTCTCTCCTAAGGTGTCTCCTGCGTTTTAATTAAGTTTTCCAATTCAGCTTATCCTTCATGCAATAACTCTTGCTCTTCTGTGGAGAAAAAAAACGGAGCGCGCTCTTTGGCCACGGCAAACAGCCAATAGCAGCGTTGCTGATCAATGTTTCAACTATCGATACATATCCCCTTTTAACCCAGCGCATGAATGCGCTATTATCTCAGATAACTCAATCCAGGTATACTAATCCTAACCGGCAGGTGTGTTCGAAGAACCCAATTAGCCGGATCATGATGAGCACGATGATATTATCTTGAATGTCTCGTTTGATCTCAGATGTCTCGTTTGATCCTCCTCCAGTAGAGAAAAGAACAGCAGATCTTCAATGGAGAATAATTCATGGTGCAATAGCCACAGACAAACATGTGGCACACCTGAACCCAGCAGTAGGGGTGGGATGCAGGTTTTGTGGAGAAGAAAATTTCGAACATTTGTTTTTAAAATGTAAAAGACTGTAAGGTCTTTCTGAAGTTCTTAATAGATTGTTTCAAGTTTTGGTGAAGATTTCTCAGGAGGAAGAAGGAAGATGTGTCTTAAATTATTTAACAGGAACTGTGAAATTGGCAATATGGAAAACCAGAAAAAATCAAGGATTGCATCTTAATAGCATTAATGTTGAAGTGATGTTTATGAAATTAGTGGCTGATAGACTAAAAATAGAATTTGCATATAGTCTTGTAAATAATGAGAAGGGTTTCAGTGATCTGTAGTGTGTTAATGATGCTTTGTTTGTTGTTTACGATGGAAATATGTTTTTGGAATTTTAATGTGGTTTTTTATATACAAATAATGTTAATTGTTGAATATTAAGTGTTTTAAATAAAGTTTTGTAAACATTTCTCTCTCTCTCCTCTGGTGCGCAAATCTAAACTCGAGCGTGTTGTGTAACCATAGTAACTTTGATCTGCTTGAATATTTTAATCGTCTTTAATCAGCCGGAAGTTGAAGCTGCCTCCGGGGGTCGCCATTGTAGCGTACTATCACCTGCTGTTAGCATCCCATTGACTCCCATTCATTTTGACGTCACTTTGACAGCGAATAACTTTACATCTGAGGCGTCCAAAGACTCCATTATTTATTTCTAAAGAAACACGATAATGTATAAAAGGCTCCATTACTTTGTATGTTACGTTATGGCCACGTAGAAGCAGTTCTTGTAAAAATAGGGCGTCGAGCGTCATAACCACTCGACTGTCCGTCGCACAGTAGAGAATTACCGTATAGACAGGAAGAGAAGCTCGCACAGCCTCGCAGGCAATCTTTTACTGTCTAAAGTCAGCCTATGGCATAAATAGAATCTATATGACAAAATAACTAATCAGAATACTTACCAAAAGTTGCTCCAGGTCGCGCTTCGCCGTCTCTGTGCACGATTAAAATTTCTCTTGGCACAGCTATTATAAGTCAGTCAGTTTGCTCACGTGACATCTGCGTCGTCAAGCTCAGTTTGAGCCTGCGCAGAACGCTCGGCTATCAGGAAGTGAGTGCCCCAGTTGAGCTTCAACTCTCTCCGTTGAAATCAACGGGGTCGCTGTGTCCATTTCTTTTACTGTCTGTCTTTAATACATAATTCCGAAGGATAGATTAAAATACCCGGTATTTTTTTTTTTAAATAAATACCAAATGATTAAAATTTAATAATAATTATAAATCTTTTTTTTTTTTTTGGATCCGGGGCTATAAAAAAAACATCCGGGGCTGAAACCCCAAATGCATTGCCCATGTCTAACGGCGCGCCCATTGAAAACTAAAGTAATGACTGATGTAATCCTGATAATTTCATTTTAGAATATATTAATATTCAAATAAGAACCTCAAGTTATTAAATAAATGCAGCATTGGTTAGACACTTCCTAAAACTGTAACTGACCCCAAACTTTTGAATGCTAGAACAGACCAAAAGGGCATACCTGACATCTTTAAATCCTTTCGTCTTTTCAATTTACCTACATTTATATGATCGACACCACCATTGCATTTGACCCACATTTATTTCTCTTACTGTAATAAAAGTGACTTTATTGAAAACATAGTATATTTACATTTCAGCAGATCACAGTTGATGGCGACTTCAGACAATGGTATTGCTTCCATAATCTATTCTTCATTTCTTCAGCTTGCTTGTGTTAAACCTTCCTTAAACCCAAAGCGCATATTGCACCATGTACACAATATGGCACGTCTCTTTCCTCAAAGATGATAATATCCTTCCATACAACCACACATCCCCCTTTAATCATCAAGTAAACTCACCTACAGTACATAGAAGTGCTCTATCTTTCTCAATGGTCTTCTGAAACAAAGTACGAAGGCCTCTTATTCTTGTCCCCTTATGTCTTGAAACTGACATTTAATCATTGTAGTCACTACATTATCAAAATCCCAAACAGACTTTACAACTTTCAAGTCTTTGATACATGGTAAGCAACATTTTGAAGTATGAAAATCTGACCCTTTCAGCAGCACAAACAATCCAGCTGACTCTCAAATACTTCTGTATTTGATGTGCAGATAATCTAGCAACTATATATCTATGTGAATTTTAAGTATCAGGTTGTTGGTGAGCAAAATGGAATATTAAATTAGTCTTTAGTCCGTCGCTCTGTCTGTTCCCTATTACTTTTAAGATTGGCATTGATAGTTTAATATACTTCAGCAACACAAAACCTGCTCATGCAGGGATCCATGAGGAACTGCTCCTTAAGTCTCTTTCCCCGTTTGAAGGGGGAGGGGGGTATTTTGAGAGGATACGGCCCTCAGTCCATCTTAAGGCTACGGTAGATGTAACGAATAAAAGCCAGAGATGCCCAGAAGGAGACTGTTCCCAGCATGAGCGAGAAACAAACGCAGTGAGCAAAGAATATCCGAAGAATTCGACGCTCTGTACAAGGCCGCTCATGTTGGAGCGATTGTGGTAGTAGAAGAGAGAGTAAAGGAATATAAAGATGCCAGTGGAGCCGGTGCTGAGAACACTTCTCCACCACCAGCGGTAGTCCTCGCCTGAGAGCAGGAAGTAGGTGAGGGCCACAGAGATGCAGGCGCCCACTGAGAGCAGAATAGCAAACACGCACAACAGGATGCCGTAGAGTGTGTAGTGTTCACGACCCCACGCAGTCGCAAAGATGTAGTACAGTTCTACTGAGATGGCACTGCAAAGTCAAGAGGAGAAAAACAATTGTCAAGGGAGATAAAGATATATAGTATTAATATAATAAATAATAATTTTTTAAAAATCGTATTTTTTCATTTTGATTTTTAAAAATATATTATATTAGCAAGTTTTCTTACATAATTATTTATATTTTATTCTAATATTTTATTATATAAGAAACATTTTCAAATATTATATTAGATTATATTAAAATGTCATTTTCACCACTAGGGGTCGCTAACCTCATACAATAACAAAGGCGTAGGTTGATGACGCAGTGATAAGCGGAATGATGAGAATTCCTGTCATGCTGATGGATCTAATAACATTTATGCATGAGTGAAAACATTCATGTTACTGTGGTATGAAGTAGGGTGCGATTGCTAATGAGAGATGGATATCAGCACCACACACGCATATAAAGGAATGAGGATATTTAATTCTACAGAACTACCCGCAGGTGCTGAATTACTACTCACACAGGTCAGTTTATTTGACGAATTAAACTTGAGGTAAAAAGATTAACTGCGATTAATTGCATCCAAAATAAAAGTTTGTGTTTACATAATATATGTGGGTGTGCTGTGTATAATTATTTGGTATATATAAATACATATGCATGCATGTATATATTTAAGAATTATTTGCACGTAAATACTATGTATGTATGTATGTATATATATATATATATATATATACATACACATACACACACTGTATATGTGTGTATATATATATATATATATATACATACATATATATACACACACACACACACACACACACACATACACTATATATATCACACACACACACACACACACACACACACACACACACACACACACACACACACACACACACACACACACACACATATATATTTTTGTTAACATGTTTTTTTAGATGATGCTTATTCCATTCCATAATAATACTATAATGTTTTCTTATATAATGTACATATTATATTTTACATGGGATATTATATGAATATATACTATGCAAGAAAACATGTTTTTTAAATGTGTTCTTATATTATGTATTATATACAAAAGGATTATAAATATTCTTTAAATTCAAAATGCTCATCAAAAGGGATAGAAAATTTACATTTGTTTCTAAATATTCCCATTCACACCCAAATATACCCATTCAAATATCACAATTTGGTTAGCATATTGCGTGGTTGTTCTTGTAGTTTATCTGTGGCAATAACGAAATGCCATGTGTGTAGCATGCCAAATTGTTTGGACATAATTTTTGGTCAGGCTGTCAAAATTATGAACACATGCAAAAACATCCAGAGACTTTTGGCCACTACAGTAACACAATTTAAAAATATTTCCTTTAAGCTTTCTTTTTTTTCTTCCACTGTCTGGAAATCATCTGCTAAGACTCGCTGCTCTTACCCTGAAAGGCAGGAAGCCGCCGATAGCCATGTGGACAGCCGTGTGTTTGTACCAGGGCTGCTGGGGGATCTGGCGAGGTATGTTACGGGTGCGACACGGCGCCTGGAAGTTGCCAGCTCTGTTCTTTCCAACAATCCCACCAATGACGGTGAGGGGGAAGCCCACCAGCACCCAGGCGCCAAGCAGCAGAAGCACGGTGGTGGCCGGCAGGGCCTGGGTTCGATCCGCTCCACCAGTGAACGGAGTTCACCACACTCCAGGTGAAGAAGAGGGGGGCTAGAAGAGAAGAACAAAGAGAGCAACAGTGAGTTGGTGAAATGTCAGTTACATTTGCTGATGAAAACACTGTAATTGTGACAGGTAATATGCATGTTGAGATTAACATCTAAAATAAAATCATGTTGTTGAGCACATTGCATTGTGGGAAACAATACCCCACACAGTGTGCTCCTGTTGCATAAACCACCTAGATGTATAAATGCAGAAGATTGTTGTGTCTCACCAGAGAAGAGTGCAGAGGTGAGGATAATGTTCCAGACCCAGCGCTGTCCCTGGATCTGTGTGTAGAAGCTGCAGGAACAATAACCTGACACACAGCTGTGTCAGAGCATACAATACAATTCGCTGCCAGAGTTTATGGCACCATGACGATGGACATTAAACATCCCCAGCAGTGCCATGAACAATGATTCCTAAAGAAACCGGGAAAGAGGGTTACCTGAAGGTCATGTTCTATATTCATCTTAAAAAATCAGACAGTGACAGACAAATTGAAGTAAATAATAAACAGGGCTGTCAAAGTTAATGCATTAACATGATTAATAAAAAGTTGAACCATGTTATTTTTTTGTTTTATACCATAAATACATTTATAACATTATTCAGTTATTACAACTGAACAGATTTGAGGCTTAACATTATTAGATATTAATATGAATATTTTTTAGAATGGAGATGTTGTCCTAAAACAAGGCTGTAATCGGTACTTGACCAAGGTGGAGGCTCAATTTCTATTTTAATTTTTTTTGCAGAAATTAAAAATATATAGTTAAATAAATACATATAATAGGAAAATAAGGAATAAATAACTTGATTCAATTATTTTTGATCATTTTTTAAAGGAAAATAATGAAAGGATTAACAGGGATTTAAGGGAATAAACTAAAAAAAAAAATTGTCATGATCAATTTAACCTGGTGGAGGAAGACGTTTCCTCTATAACTCTTTAACAACTTTCCAGTTTCAGTTTTCAATCCGGTTAAGTATTTATAATCGCGATTAATCGCTTCCAAAATAAAAGTTTGTGTTTACATAATATACGTGGGTGCACTGTGTATAATTATTTTGTATATATATATATATATATATATATATATATATATATATATAAATAAATACACACACATGCTTGTATATTTAATAAAAAAATATTTATATATAAAATATTTATATTTATATATAATATAAATTAGATATAAATCTATATACAGTATATACAATATACAGTATATTTCATATATAAAAATTCATGATGTAGCCTACTCGCTCATTTTAAACATAAGTTATGGACTGCAGCAGCTGAGACAGCGGCGTTCTGTTGCTGTGAGCGTCCACTCGCACATAAAATTTAACTCGCACATTCTCAAAAAATGGTCGCAGTCTGGAACCCTGGGTCTAAAGCACCCATTATGATCGAAAAATTCAGTCAGATTTGGTTAAATCATTCTGATTGACGTGGTTTGCAACATGTGACTTTAATTCCGACTGTGCTACTAGTCCGATTCCAAAATGGAATATATGGCTCCATGTTAAACGCAGCAATTGACATGTGCTGTTAGACTGCTGAAGCAAAGCAGCCTAAACATTTATTGAATTGTTGTCATCCTAACAACAAACAGAGCAGTGCATAATGGAGAAGAGCAGAGCAGCATTATAAATCTTAAATATTGGGGGGACAATTTGGCTATTTCTAATAATTGGGGGCACTTATCTTCCCTTACGGCCCTGTCCTCAAATGATGTAGTTATTTAGCATGCTCACACTAGCTCATTTGAAAACAGGCATTAATTTAATGATTTGATATATCTTTAAACTGCAGCATGTGATACCTGTGGCCAGAGTTAGAAACTGCGCCCCGACGCCTAATACAGCACACAGGAGGCTCTTATATGGTGGGAAACGAAAGACGTCTGTGTGAATGATTTTCCATCCGTTATCCCCCTGATCCAGATCGTCACAACCACCATCTTCCTCCACATTATACCTGCAGACAGCAGTAACAGCGTTCCATCAGTCCAATGTTTATTTAATGATCCCTCCCCTTCCTCTATAGATCATTTACTTATAAATACTGGCTATTTCATTGCTTTCACTTGACTTACATGATACAAAATCACTCAAACGTTTGAGGTCAGTAAAAGAAATGAATAAGAATATATGATACTAAATATTAAAGACAAATAAATGTTTCTAGAGCACCAAATCAGCATATAAATATGATTTCTAAATGATTCGTGACACTAAAGACAGCTTTGTCATCAAATAAATAAATGTACACTACTGGTCAAAAGTTCAAGATTGTAAGATTTTTATGTTTTTTAAGAGTCTTTCTGCTACTGCAATTTTTCGACAAAAAATACACAAAACACACAGTAATTTGTGAAATATTTTGACAATTTAAAAGAGACTTTCTATGTTAATATATATTAAAATGTAATTTATTCTTTAAAAAAGCTGAATTTTCAGCATCTTTACTCCAGTCTTCAAGTGTCACATGATCCTTCACAATCATCTAATATGATGATTTTATGCTCCAAAAACATGTATGATTATTATTCATGTTGAAAACAGTTTTTTTAATTTTTATTTCAGGATTCTTTGATGAATAGAAAGTTCAAAGAACAGCATTTATTTAATTAGAATCTTTTCTAACATTATAAATGATCTTTACTGTAACTTTTGTATCAGATGTAACTCATCCTTGATGAATAGAAGTATTGATTTCTTATTTATTTCCCCCAAAAGATAAAATACAAATTCTTACTGACCCCAAACTTTTTAAAAGGCAGTGTTTAATGTAACAAAAGCTTTCCATTTCAAGATAAAAGCTGTTCTTTTGAACTTTCTATTCATCAAAGAATCCTGAAATAAAAATGTAAAAAACTGTTTTCAACATGGACAGTAATCATACATGTTTTGGAGCATAAAACTCATCATATTAGAAGTGATTTGTGAAGGATCATGTGACACTGAAGATGGAGCAATGATGCTGAAAATTCAGCTTTTTTTCAGAGGAATAAATTACATTTTAATATATATTAACATAAAAAAGTCATTTTAAATTGTCATAATATTTCACAATATTACTGTGTTTTTTGTGTATTTTTGTATCTAAAAATTGCAGCCTTGGTGAGCAGAAGAGACTTCTTTTAAAAACATAAAAAATCTTACCGATCTTAAACTTTTGAATCGGTAGTGTTAAGATAACAATTACTTTATTAACCTAAAATTACAGTTTAATTAAGAGTAGTTTGCATGCACAATGTAAACAAACAGACTTTAAGATCAGCCAAGAATGCCACCTTAAATTGATTAAATAACTGAAAGTAAATATAATATTTACTGTACATGCACACACACTGCCCAGCAAATGTATGCAGCCTACCTCTTGATGTAATAACACACAACATTTCCATCAAGAGATGTATATTAACATGCAAGAAACATAACAATCACTGCAATATTGATTCAATCTTAGACTTAGCATTTAATTGCCGGTGAGTGTTGAGTGAGTTACATTACAATTTGTCATATAAGAAAATGAGCTCACTGGGTGTGCTTTAAACACAGCTTATCTAATCAGAATTTAAAGTCCATAAGTAAGAGCTGAAAACTTTTAGCAAGAAAAACAGTTCATTATTAATTAAATACAATTGTGTAATCAACCGGTTTTGCATATGTGAATGTGACTTCAGATCCCTCCTCACCTGGCAAAGTCATTCTTCAGCACTCTCATGAGGATGATGATGACGAAGCCCAGCAGTAGCACCACCAGCACAAGAGAGTTGATGATGGACAGCCAGTGAATTTCCAGAGTCTTGGGAAAAAGGAATAGTCTCTGAGGCGCTCGGCTCTGCGTGAATGGGGCAACGTGCTCTCAAACCAGCGAACGCTGTAGGTGTGTGTGATGGACAGACCGCCACTGCCGACACCAGCGCCATGGCCTGCCCCTCCTTCCTCGAATGGCTCCGGCTTCACGTCCTTCACGGACACATTGGCGAAGATCACAGAGTCGCCGTTGTACTCTATATTGAAGTCCAAGTGTGTCCACAATCCCACCTGATGTACAAAAAATGAATGAAGAGAGACATATTAGCTTAGATATATATTAGCATATATCAAAACAGTCAAATAGCACACAGCAGCCTCAAAAAAGATTTGGACACTTCATGTATCAATATTTAATATTTGAAAAAAATCTAACACAGAGTTTAGGGCTAGTACGATTTTTTTAATGTTTTCACCCTCTTATGCTCACCAAGGCTGCATTTTTTTGATGGAAAATACAGTAAAACATTAATATTGTGATATTTAATGTGATATTTAAAATGACTTATATTCATTATAAAAGTATCATTATTCCAAACTCACATGATCCTTGACACACTGATTTGATGCCCAAGAAACCTTCCTAATATTATCAATGTAGAATATGTCTTTGAGTAAATGATTACTAAGATTAAACTAAGATTCTTTGATTAATAGAAAGTTAAAAACATAAATAATTAAAATAAAAACTATTATAAAAGCTTACTTTTAAAGCTTAAAGTGTTGTGTATATACATATATAATATTCAGCCATGTGATCAGCTAAAGAAAAAAAAAAAAAAAGAAACCCTGAAAAAAAAAGTGCTGTGCTCCACTCTTAAACATGCAGTGCATCAGACTATACATTTATTTAATGAGTTTCAACACAACCATTGTGATTTGATGATTCGAACTAGGCCAAATCACATTCTGACAACCATGCATTGTCAAAATACCTAAAAAAGTTTTCAGTCAACTAGCGAGAAACAACGTTTCAACAGATTTTTACTTGCATTTGGCGCTTTGAACCCTGGCTAAGATGCTGTGGGTGTCACACAGATGGTGTGGTGAGCTCGTGCAGCGCTGCATGAAACAAATATATTCGAAAACATGACAAATTGGCAGTTGATTTAGCAAATGTTCAAGGCCATTTCACGATTTCAACCATACAGTACCCAACCGACACCCCCAACCTTTTTTTCTCCTCATACTTTATTTTATTTACTTTAATTTCAGGCTGGAATATATTGAAATCGTATAAATACGGGGAAATCCCATCCCTGAATATCTTTTAAACTAACAGATGTTTTTGGTAAAAACAACAGTGTGTGTTTTGATATATTCTTATTAGGGCTGTCAAACGATTAATCGCGATTAATCGCATCCAAAAGTTTGTGTTTACATAATATATGTTTGTGTAGTGTGTCTAATTAATTTGTATAGATAAATACCCACACATGCTTGTATATATTTAAGAAATATGCACATGTATGTATTTTATATATATATATTTATTCACAATTAATATTATATATAAATATTTGATATATTAATAACACATTTTTCTTAAATATATACATGCATGTGTGTGTATTTATATATACAAATTAATTATACACACTACACACACATATATTATGTAAACACAAACTTTTATTTTGGATGCGATTAATCGCGATTAATCGTTGCCCACCCCCATCTTGTATATATTTAAGAAATATTTTCATGTATATACTGTATATAGATTTATATAAAATTTATATGATATGTAAATATATATATATTTTATATATAAATAATATTTTTTTCTTAAATATACATGCATGTGTGTGTATTTATATATACAAAATAATTATACACAGTGTACCCACATATATTATGTTAACACAAACTTTTATTTTGGATGCGATTAATCGCAATTAATCACTTGACAGCCCTAATTATCTAATGTAAAGAAAATGCATACATTTAAAATTGCGGCAAAGTGTCCAAACACTTTTTGGGGCCACTGAATGTGTGCGAGTGAGTGAGTGATGGAGACATAGAGTTAGACCTTGTGGCTGTGAGGCAGGAATCCACTCTCTTCCATGTATCCCACAAAACCCCAGATGGGAATTTCATCAAGGACAAACTCAAAGTAATACAGCTCCTCAACAGCTTCTCGCAACTGATCCACCTGTAGTTTCAAAAATGCATAAAAGAGAAGACATCTGAAGCCATTTCCCCTTCTTTGACATTAAAAATGTGTTAAATCCTGTTCCAGGAGATTTGGCTTCCTGCACAGTTAAGTTCCAACCCGCCACCACACCCATCACTCTCAAATGAACCTGAAAACCCTGATTAGCTGGTTCAGCCATGTTTGATTAGAGCCAGAGCACAATAGAGAAGCACTGCCATACAGAGAAATGGTTCATTTTGCCTATAATTTCACAAAATGTTGCATTCCTAGTAGAGCCAGACCGATATTAGGCATTTTCCAAACTATTGGTATCAGCAGTTATAATGGCCGATAAATTAATGTTTCAAAAATAAAATAAAAACAGACGAAACGCGTTTCAATCATCTCTCCTTGGCCTGTTATATTGAATGTTTTACAATTTGCAGTATGATGTTATCTATTGCTAAATTATGGCTCATCATAGACTAGCTAACCACAAAGCTAGCTAATGCCACGATCATCAGTGGAAGACCGCTAACGTTAACATTAATGAGCTTGGAAACCACAATGAACTTTTTCTAAATAAAGTAATGATAACTGTATTTTAACTAGCAGTTACAGTCCTTGCATTGTAAAATGTAAGTTAGACTTGCGAGGAGTGAACATTTAGACATAGAGAAAAAGTATCTAAACGTATCTTGTGCATAAAAGTTAGCTTAAAAAAATAATCTATATATATATATATATATATATATATATATATATATATATATATATATACACATATATCGGCCGATATATCGGAATATCGGATTTTAAAACCCAAAAATATGGCTTAAAAAAATATATATATATCGGCCGATATATCGGAATATTCGGACTTTTTAACTCCCCCCCATTCACAAACTTAAAGGGGTGGTAAAGTATGATTTCACTTTTCTTTAACTTTTTTTTTCTTTCACAACTTTAGGTACTGTGTAATGTTGCTGTTAGAGCATAAACAACATTATCAAAGTTACAACGCTTAAAGTTCAAAACAATGGAAGATATTTGCTTTTAAAGAAAAGGACTACAACAAACGGCTGGTAGGGACTACACAACATTCCTCCAGGGTTAGTGATATCACCAACCCTAAAATGTACTCACAACAGTTCCTATATGAGTGATTTATAGATCAGAATATGCGAATTGAAGATAGTTAACTCCACATCAGTAACATAAATTGATCAACTAACCATTCAGAGACGTCCTGTTGCATTCTACATGTTGTCACTTCTTCTTGAGTCTTTCCATCTTTAACTGAGTCCATTTTAACATTAAAGGGAGAACAGTTTCTGTAATTTTAGTGGATCTGCATGAGGTAATCACAGACGCTGTGCTCTTGAAACCCCGCCCTCTACAGCAGCTCATTTACATTTAAAGGGCCAGGCACAAAACTGTGCGTTTTTGCAAACCCACAAAAAGTGACTACTTTAACATGCTATATAAAAATATCTGGGGGGTATTTTGTGCTAAAACTTCACACACACACACTGGGGACATCAGGGACTTATTTTACATATTGTGAAAATGGCATTTTACCACCCCTTTAAAATCCCAAAAGTATTTTATGCACTAAATAAGGGGCTGTTTTACACGACTACGGCATGGGTTTCAAAGTGCAAATTTCTGAAAAAGCTCTGTGTAAACAGCAAAAACACTAATCTCTGAAGAAGATGACGCCATGCACGCGCATAAAACGTGTTCAGTCTATAGTTTTCCATCGCCCGGCAGAATACAGCGTTTTTATTCGTTTTCGCGGATCCGTGTGAACAGAGATCGTTTTGACATTTTAAAAATGATTGCATTTTAAAAATGTTCTGAATGTCTGCATTGCTACCTCTTTCTCAGAAAGAGTGAGTGTGCATAGCGGCATTCGCTCTGTGTTTTCCTTGAAGCGGATGTCGTAAAGAGACTCAGCCATTCGGTCTCCATCCAACACCTCTCCCAGACTCAAGGCTTTATGATGGACCTGCAAACAAATCAATCATCCACAAGGTGATAGAGCTGCACTAACAGTACATTTCATTGACATGTTTTGCTAGGTCATAAAGCAAGCACACTAGTAGATCAAGATAATACTGATTAATGCAGTGCACACTCACCTCTTTAGGTCTGCAGACTGGCAGAGTGTAATAGTGATAGGTTTCCTGAGGGTTGTGATATGGACCAACTTTGTTGACGTACAGGGTCACCGGATCGCCTTGCTTGTAACCTGACTGCCCAGCCAAAGTGAGGCAGCAGGCACAGAACCAGCACACAGAGCCTCAGGGATCGACCAGCGACACGCAGGCCTGAATGTTCCAGTCTCTGCTGCCATGACACCTGTTGGTAAGCAAATCAAGACTGTAAAAGGGGTCAGCAACTTTACAGGCAACAAAAAAACATTTACATAGTTATTTTAAATGGCTCATGGTTGACAGGTCAGTGGTTTGACATGCTAGACTACATCTTAAAACAGTGAAAGTGAGTAAATTATGACACTTTTAATTTTTGGGTGATCTATCCCTTCACTTCATGATTTCATTTTGGGGTGAACTGTCCCTTTAAGAGAAATGATAACAAACGTTTAAGGAATTATTATGCATAAACTACATATTATACTTCACTCGAATGAAATACTTATATAATTGTTAAATATGGAAGCAAATATAGGTAAATAAGTGGACAATGTAATGTAAAAAATATGTTAGGTCACGTTATTTGAATGTTTCCTTATTACAATTACACAAATAAGTACTTAGTAAAATGAATGTATAGCGTACTTCATAAAGCTAGTGTTTGGTTCACTTGCTTGTAAAATTTTACTTAATGTACTGTTATTACTATAGTAAGTACATGTAATATGTGTAACGACACTGTAAAATAAAATGTTACAGAAATCAGTTCTTATGGAGTCTCCTAATGGAAGAATTGGACATTTTCCCCAACGTCTTCCGCTAGATTCATCTAAATTAGATTTAATAGGTTAAATATACACAGATGTAGTTAGCGTCCTTCAGATATAAACAAATGAGAAACAAATCGCACTATAAAACCTTTCGCCTAAGATGCTTTACATACTTCCGCATCCGAGAAATGCACCAAACCTGTTTCAGATGCTTCCTCGGATTCCTCAGAATCGCTTCTTTCTTTTCAAAATCCAGTCAACAGCACACGCGTATGTGTAATGTCATATTTGACCATTGCTGGTGATTGAAGATATCCAGTCTTTGCTTTTACGCGATGAAACAGCCAAAAGGTCGAAAGCAGCAGCGGCAAACAGCGAATCCACGTCACCTTAAAAAATAAAAACACCCTTTTTGGGATCTTCCGGGGTGGGCGTGGCTACAGCGCAAACACCTGCAACTGCTTCAAAAACCCTCGGATTCTTTAAATCACAACTTTAAGTGAGGGTTTAAACGTTTTCCGTGCATGTTAATAGGTGTTAACCAAGAGCATCGATGTCATTTCTTCTATCTCATGGATGTTTCGGCAGTCCTTACTTAATCGCTCGAGATGTGTCCGTTGTTCTTCCTTGCGAAGGCTGAACTAGACAAATTTGATTCATCGATTCCATCGATGTCACACGAATTCGATTATTTATGCCTTATTTAGAATTCGCGCGAAACTGACGACGCGTGTTCTCGTGGTGTCGTGTGAATGTGTATGTCTGAAAAGCGAGAAACCAAAATAAACAATTTATTGGTAAGTTGACTATTTTTTTCTGCGTTTTGCAGTGTTGTTACATAAATGAGCTCCATGCATAAGCCGCTTTATGACATTTGCGGGCTTTTAAGCTTTGTTTTGGTTGCATGAGAGCAGTGTGGAGACTGTTTGGAGACCGATTCATGAACTGCTCTGTTGGTTTTTATTTTGCAACTAATATTTTCGCCTTTTTGGGTTTAATCTCTTTAGATATCTAACGTTAATCACAACATAGTTCATCACTATGGGAATTCACGGTCTTGCAAAGCTTATTGCAGATCACGCGCCTTCAGCCATTAAGGAGCAAGACATCAAAAACTACTTTGGTAAGGTCATCTATCATTATAATTATTGTTCCAAGTAAAACGTGTGTGTGTATTTATATTTTTGTATTATATTCGCATGTAGGAAGGAAGATTGCTATTGATGCGTCCATGTGCATCTACCAGTTTTTGATCGCTGTCAGACAGGACGGAAATGTTTTGCAAAATGAAGATGGAGAGACCACTAGGTATGTAGTGTTGTCTTTTATCATTTGTCCTTGACTGAAATGAAAAACGATTATCTGATTGAGTTCAAAGTGTGGATTAGTGGTATTCAAATAAAGTTTCAAGAATTATTCTTCTATCATTTCTTACATATTGGGAAAAAAATTATATTGTAGCCAATTATGTAGTTGGGGATATAATGGTTAATCCTGTACATGAGGAGAGGGATGTAGGTGTTGTGGTAGATGGTTCACTTGAATTCCACACACACATTTCTGAAAAAGTCAAAAAAGCAACATCTATGATGGCAATAATAAGAAGAACTTTTGAAAACTTAGACAAGGAAATATTTTTACCATTGTATAAATCCCTGGTAAGATCACAACTTGAATATGCAAGCTCAGTCTGGTGTCCATACAAAGTAAAATATGTGGAAAAAATTTAAAGGGTCCAGAGAAGGGCTACTAAATTAATTCAGAAATGAAAAATATGTCATACGAAGATAGATTGAGGAAACTATGTTTGCCGACTCTTAAATTTAGGAGATATAGAGGAGATATGATTCAAGTTTATAAACTTGTTCAAGAAATATATGATGTAACAGTTGAACCTATCTTTCAAGTTATGGAAAAACAGGTACGAGACTTTAGGGAATTCGTTAAAACTTTACCCTAGATCATGTATGTCAGAAAGAGAAAGAACTTTTTTACACTCCGTGTGGTAAAATCATGAAATGAGCTCCCAGAAGAAGTTGTGTGTTCCCCTTCTATTAATTCCTTTAAGAATAGGCTGGATGCATTTTGTATGTCAAAAGATGTTATGTATAATTATAAAATTCAAATGTGAATTTGGTATAGGCATATATATATATCTAGTTTGCATTTTTTTAGAGTCTGGAATAGAGGATTGTGTAATCCTGTACCAGAAATCCTTTCAATAAACTTCAATAATTCCAGACATTATTTATTGAATGTTTATTGAAAGAATTTCTGGTACAGGATTATACAATCCTCTTATTCCAGACTCTAAAAAAACAGACTAGATGTACAATTTCACATTTTGATTTTATAAAAAAACACAGTAATTTCACAATTTAAGTTTTTCTAACATCCTAAATAAATTACATAAAATGAATTACATTAGTCACAGACAAACTTTGTAGTTATACAAAGCCTATTCTTAAAAGAATTAATAGAAAGGGAACACACAACTTCTTCTGGGAGCTCATTCCATGATTTTACCACACGGAGTGTAAAAAAATTTGTTTCTCTTTTCTGACATACATGATCTAGGGTAAAGTTTTAACGAATTCCCTTGAGTCTCGTACCTGTTTTTCCATAACTTAAGGATAGGTTCCATTGTTATATCGTATATTTCATTAACAAGTTTATAAACTTGAATCATATCTCCTCTGTATCTCCTAATTTAAGAGTCGGCAAACATAATTTCCTTAATCTATCTTCATATGACATATTTTTCATTCCTGGAATTAATTTAGTAGCCCTTCTCTGGACCCTTTCAATTTTTTCCACATATTTTACTTTATATGGACACCAGACTGAGCTTGCATATTCAAGTTGTGATCTTACCAGGGATTTATACAATGGTAAAAAAATTTCCTTGTCTAAGTTTTCAAAAGTTCTTCTTATTATTGCCATCATAGATGTTGCTTTTTTGACTTTTTCAGAAATGTGTGTGTGGAATTCAAGTGAACCATCTACCACAACACCTACATCCCTCTCCTCATGTACAGGATTAACCATTATATCCCCAACTACGTAATTGGCTACAATATCATTTTTTTTCCCAATATGTAAATGTTTACACTTTTCAGAATTTATCTTTAATAACCACTGATCACACCATTTGCTCATGCTACAAAGATCTTCTTGAAGATGGGCTCGGTCTGTATCACTTGTTATTATTCGAAAAATTTTCATCTGCAAACAGGTAAACAAAATATCCCAATATTTTGGGATGTGCAGCTGGCAGAAAAGGTCAAATGGTGGTGTTATGTCTCACGGTCTGTTTGGAATCAAGCCAGTGTCTGGAACTGGACCGTGGTCCACTAGGAATCCCGGGTGTAGATTCTGAGTATATAACCATGTGCCACTTTATCTTTGCATGATTGTAACATTCGTATATGTGTCGTTGTCTCCGCAGCCACCTCATGGGCATGTTCTACAGGACCATCCGAATGCTGGAGCACGGCATCAAGCCGGTTTATGTGTTTGATGGGAAGCCCCCTCAGATGAAATCAGGAGAGGTGTGTCAGATATGCAATTACTCTAAAGAATAATGTCAACATTTACTCAAACTAATAATATTTAGTCATTCCAAACAATTTTTTTTCATCCATAAAAAACTGAATTATAATTTGCTGAAGGGAATGTTTGCAATAAACAAATCAATAAAACTAAATTAAAAACAATATTACAAAATAATAAAAACTGGAAGCTGCAGTTGCAGTTGCCAAAAATTCCCTGTAAAAATACTGTGACACTGTTTCAGGTATTAATATGTTGTATTTCACTACTTATAACCTTATTTCATTAAAGTGTTAAGTTCATCCAAAAATTATAATTCTGTCATTAATTACTCAAAGTTTGAGAACCACTGCTGTATAGTACATGATGCAGGGGTGTAGTTACATTTTAAGCTATTTTAAGGCAAGAATAGATTATTTTCACACCCCCAAAAAATTAATTTATCGTTTCTATTGTCAAAGATGAGTTATAAGGGATCAAATAATTGACTACAGGGGACTTTTTAACATATATTTATTTGTTTTCTTGCAGCTGGAGAAGAGAGTCGAGAGACGAGCTGAGGCTGAGAAACTTCTAGCTCAGGCACAGGAAGCAGGTACAGACACTTTCAAAACAGCATTTTTTCTTGTACATTTTTTTTAAAGGGGACATATCATGCAAAATCCACTTTTTTAGCCATTAATGCATTTTGTTGTAGATTTGGAGTGTTTATAAGTACAGAAAAGATGAAATTATTCTCTTCAGGTGCTTCGTTTATATTATATTCTGTTTTGGTCATATTTTTCAACCTGTTCAGATTTTTCTGTTGTCTATGACGTTTTTTGATGAAGTACGTCACCGTAATTGCA
Source organism: Hybognathus amarus (assembly GCA_030378365.1). Classification (NCBI taxonomy): domain Eukaryota; kingdom Metazoa; phylum Chordata; class Actinopteri; order Cypriniformes; family Leuciscidae; genus Hybognathus; species Hybognathus amarus. The sequence goes on along the minus strand of JAQIUQ010001626.1, from coordinate 93,467 downwards.
GCGGAACTGACAAATAAGGACATTGACTACCGGTCCAACACTTCGAACAATTCGCCATTATTATTTCTCGCTCCGATTTTGTAGTCCAAGCTCAATGATGCAGAAGTTACGAGAGGGCTAGTCAAAATGTTCGGTTGTTGGATGTAGTGACCTGAAGCACTTCAAGGATCCCTATTTCAACAACCTCCGCCAGTATACAAAAGGGTTTGCCGATCGGGTAAATTCCTTCTATCATTTAGCTGCTGTGTTTCCTGATGCTTTCTAAACGTAAGTTATCATTTTATTATCAATACAGATTTTTAGTGGTAAGATCAGACCGCAGTCATTTATCTCGTCAGTGTGCTTGTTTTAACAAGAGAAATAGTCGACTTTCACTAATAACACAACATAGTTAACTTACATGCCTGCCTCCATATGAACTTAAGACGTTGTTCTGCAGATTCGTCGTCGTCTTCTTTTTCAAATCGCTCGCTCTGGCTCTGAATATGTAAGGCTTGGTGGACAAGTCTTCCGTTGTTGACATTTTGTCAACGTGTGAATAAAAATGTTCTTTGACGCTATAGTAATCGTTATCTCTTATCAAACTACAATAATGGCCGAACACGTAGAGTTGAGCTCACCGCTGAACTCAGCGACCTGGAAAGCAGGCGGGGTAAGACGGTAGCCTTTTTATTTAAAGGGGCTGCATTGAGTCGACTTGCTCACAGAAGCACATCAGAAAAGGGGTAGTAAAAGGGGCCTGTGGAGCTATAATAATGAGAAATTCAGACCCAAGCATTGCAGTTATGCTTTATATATACCACAAATGTATGATTTATAAGTAAAAATGAATGATTTAAAAGCATGATATGTACCGTTTAAATGGATCCTAATTCCAAAAATTCTCACAGGTGAACAGGAGAACATTGACAAGTTCAGTAAGAGACTTGTGAAAGTCACCAAACAACACAACGATGAATGCAAGAGGTTACTTACTCTAATGGGAGTCCCATACGTTGAGGTACTGCCCCAGTCATGACTGCCAACTATATAGAATATCATTGTTATATGAACATTATTATGCAGATAATTATTTTGTGGATTTAAGCAAAAGTGTATATATTTGCATGTGAAGGCTCCATGTGAGGCTGAGGCGAGCTGTGCCGCTCTGGTGAAAGCAGGGAAGGTTTACGCCACCGCAACAGAAGATATGGACGGTTTGACATTCGGAACAACAGTCCTGTTGAGGCATCTAACAGCCAGTGAAGCCAAGTATGTTTGGGTACACTTCATATCTGAAATTGTTTTTGAATTTGTTATGGAGATGAAGACTGGTCTTGCACAATTAAGTGTTTTTTCTTTGTTCATCTTAGAAAGCTCCCTATCCAAGAGTTTCATTTCAGTCGTATCCTACAGGAAATGAGTCTGACGCATCAACAGGTGAGACCTTTGCTTTCAGTAAATCCTATTTTGTACATAAATATGTAGAAGTGTCTGTTCTGTCTAATCGCTGGTGTTTGAATGTCTTCCTCAGTTCATTGACCTGTGTATCCTTCTGGGCTGCGACTACTGTGGTACTATAAAAGGAATCGGACCCAAGAGGGCCATCGACCTTATTAAACAGCACGGCTCTATTGAAGAGATCCTTGACAATATTGACCCAAATGTAAGTTTATTTTTAAGTGTTTAAAGCCATTTACTTATTATTGAATTGTAGGGATTTTACAATTAAGACCAGAGATGATGAATGAAGACCAGGAGACAAGAGAAGGGGACGTTCCAGTTGAGAAGACGTGTAGTTCTATAACTAAAATCTCACAAGCTTTAAGTCATTTCATATTGAGGATATATATTGATTAATAACTAACCACTCAAAAGGATATAAATTGAAGCGGTTGAGGATTTAAGAATCCACCCCTACAGAATTTCACATTGCAGATCAGTACATCATCTTAAGTGATGCACCCTTTTAAATCACACATCATGTACTTGATCAATTGTGCCCTCTAGTGGTCATTGCATTGTTTTGTTGGAAAATAACTTGGCAACATGGAAAATCTTTTGTCATTTTTGCCTCCCATAAATTATATTTCTTAACTTTTTATTTTATTTATGCATTTATCATTGTTTTTGCTCAGTAACACTCAAACATTGTGAAGACACATAGTGATTTTGTTCCTCACTTTTTGTGGAGGAATTTCTGTAGGTAAAAACATATACAAAACTAAAGCAGCAGCCTCTTTAAAAGGTACACCTGTTCAACTGCTCTTTAAAGGTGCATTCACGGCATGTTGTTATTACTGTAATTACGAGATTTCAACTTGTATAGTGTTCACGATCTGGTAGACCCCGTAATTACAGCTTGTAAGTTGGGTAGTGTCTGAGAACTCCTACTTGTACGTGACTGCTGTACCTCTTGAACGCTGCATATTCAAGGAAAAAAAGAGGGTATTATTCCTCTCAGAAAAAGCACATTTAGTCAGTCTGTATTTTCAGTTAAAGCCACAAGGGAATGGAAATCCATCCCATCAACGATTAGAAGACTGGCAGTTAGGGCCCTATAATTTCTGCGATCACGGAATAAAAAGCACACTCTTTTTACAACTAAAATAACAGTAAAGGGTAAAAAATATGAATTCCCAAAAATTAAAATAGAAAAAATGGAATTTGCAAAAATTAAAACGGAAAAAACGGAATTTGGGAAAAAATAAAATGGAATTTGGGAAAAAATAAAACGGATTTTATAGGGCCCTAGACTGGGATAAATATGGTTACGTTTCATCTTATAAAATGGTTACTTGCTACTCCGCACTGTCAACATAAGTATCTTATTTAAAGCCAGACCGATATATCGGCAGGCCGATGATTATCGGCCGATATAAGGCATTTTCCAAACTATCGGTACTCGGCAGTTATAATGGCCGATAAATGAATATTTCAAAAATAAAATTTAAGCGAACGAACACGCTTGAACCATGTCATGAGTGTTGGAGTTGTATAGTTTGTCCACCAGAGGGCACTCTACTCATTGAGTTGGTCACGAGACGCACATTGCTTGAATAACAATTAAAAGATCACCCCATCAGTTCTTTTAACTCAAATAAGCATGACAAAATTTGTGACTATCATGTCCAGTTTTGCTGCTGTTAAATAAGCCGAGAGTGAAGCGAAATTAGCTAGTAATAGTTACGTTACGTTGTTACAGTGTAGTTGACTGACTGTCCTTTTAACTTATGACAATGTGACATTAAATTTCTTTAATAGCGCGTGACAGTTATAGCAATGAGACGTGCCATCTCTCCTTGGCCTGTTATATTGAAAATGTATATTTTACAATTATGACGTTATCCATTTCTAAATAATGGCTCATCATAGACTAGCTAACCATAAAGCTAGCTAATGCCACTATCATCAGTCTGTTCTGTTGTGACAATAAAAGAAACAAGATTCTTTTTAAAATGCATTATCATATTTTAGTTAAAACTCATAAATAACTACAAATAACTAACGTTAGGGAAATCTGTTAATGTTTTGTTGCGCGTTTCTGAAATAAAAAAATTAAAAAATAAATATCGGCCGATATATCGGATTTTAAAACCAAAAAATATTTGTTTCGGTATCGGCCTTCAAAATCCTTTATTGGTCGGGCTCTAATCTTATTCTGATTTTAGCCTCTTAGTAATAATTGCTACTGGTAATTTGGTCTGTGTGGAATCATATACTTTTAATTTTGAATTTATCATGTCAAAAAAAAAATATTTCTCTTATCTGTGTATTAATATAAAAATGTTCTTTTTTTGTTTTTTGGGTGACTTAACAATCTGTGAAGGGTCTACAGATGAAAAATAGCTTGGCACATTCACAGCCATGTTTGTTAATGTGCACTGCCCCGTAAACCAACTATTTAATTATATTATACCATAAACATACATTGCTATGCAGGTAATGACCAAACTAGCTAACATTTATAGCTTATTAATGCTTGAAATGTTGCACGTGTATTTAACACGCAAAGTATTAATGATGTATTTCAAATAACAAAAAAAATGTCAGAAAGATACCAAGTTGCTGTTGTTCTTAATACCAGTGGCCTATACAATGGTATATGTGGCAAGCCAGGTATGTTTCAGTTCAGTTCCCGCTAAGCCGCCAACTCTGGGTTTCAGGCACCATGAAAGTGGTTTGGCTTTTAGTGATGTTCATCGTCATAGTAACCAGCGCTTCACAGCTAACCTCCTCCGAGGCAGGTTAAGACCTCAAACCGAAATGGAGCCAATCAGTCTGATACAATAGAATAACTCCCCTTGTTTCTACTTTATTTAGGTCACTACATAGCAAATGATTTTTAAAGACCAAATCATCTGGCTTTTAGCAATGCTTTTATAATAAAACTGATTTATAATAATTTTATGATTTAGATATGCAATTATTATAGCTTTAATAATTGCACATGTACACATTTAATTAATTAAGCATTTAGTTTAAATGACCAAATATAAGAAGGAAATATAGGTATGCTTTAGAATCAATAGATATAAAAATGACTAAATGTGAGCTTAAATGTTCAATTCTCTATACCTAAATCAACTAATTTCACAGATTTTACTTGCACTGACATAGCAAGATTTTGTGTCTTAGTTGTCCTTTCTTCCAAAGCTCTTGCTATAAAAAAATGTGCTGAATTTTTCATTCTTGTAATATTCTGCAGAAGTGAATCTGTGCTACTTCTCTCATGAAAGTGAATTGCAGTTTAATTGTTGCTCAAAAAACTCAACATCCATCTTTTAAGTTTAAGTATTCCAACATATTGTTTGTTTGGTTTGTGCTGCAGAAGCACCCAGCTCCAGAGGACTGGCTGTATAAAGAGGCTCGGGATCTGTTCTTGGAGCCTGAGGTCGTGGACGGCCCATCCGTCGATCTGAAGTGGAACGAACCTGACGAGGAGAATCTAATTCAGTTCATGTGTGCTGAGAAACAGTTCAGGTACAAACCAACTTAAATCTCTACAAACACTATTTTCTGCCAAAAGGCTGCTGGACTCTGCAGCGACTCCTAAAACATGCCAGTCTCAAACCTGGAACTACTAACATCAGAAAAGTCAGTTTAAAATAAAATGATTTGAATGAAAAAATTCTAATCACATTTTACTTGGTAACACTTTTACAGTGTCTTTGTTAGATGCTACATAAACTATAAATTGTGCAAAATTACATGCAACTAACCCAAAACTACACCCTGATCCAAACTAGTTAAGTAACATGTAAGTAACAATAGTAAGAACATGTGGTTTATTAGTATTACTCTGTACTTAAATGTATAATTGCACTGTAACACACTTTATGCGTAACCCTTTCTTTTAAAGGTGTGTTCACACTCAGTACTGTGTACACTCACTACTCAGCATGTACTTCCTATATAATTAGGGTTTGATTTAGTTCACCGTCATATAACAAGGTCAGTCATATAACAAGGTCACTGTAAAAAGTTAATTTCATGTTTGTAAATAAACAGCTATTTCTTTATTTGTAATATATCTAAATGACTACAAACCATTACAGAAGCAGCTTTTGGTGCCACATTAATGGCTCTGGATATGAAATGGCTTGTACATAAAGATTGTGATTAGGGCTGCAACTAATTATTTGATAATCGAACAATCTGTTAAAAAAAAATTAAAGAGTCATGAAATGTAATAGGGATGGGCAACGATTAATCGTGATTAATCGCATCCAAAATAAAAGTTTGTGTTTACATAATATATGTTTGTGTAGTGTGCATAATTAATTTGTATAGATAAATACTCACACATGCTTGTATATATTTAAGAAATATGCGCATGTATATATTTTATATATATTTATTCACAATTAATATTATATATAAATATGTTAAATATGTTTAAATATGCATGTATGGGTATTTATATATACAAATTAATTATACACACACATATATTACGTAAACACAAACTTTTATTTTGGACGTGATTAATCGTTGCCCATCCCTATGATCATACATTAAAATGAGTTTAATTAAAATAAATGAATAATGTAAAGCCTGAAAACAAATACAGTGCATATCTATTTAGGCTATGCTGTATATTATAAGCAAAAAAGGGTTAAAATACAAACATTATATTTCTAAACGTAAAAACAACTAATTGTTTACTATTTAAAGCAGAAATTTTAGTGACAATAAAAACAAACGCACAAAATGTTCACTTGTGGGAGGTATGAACGCACACATTCACTATAAATTATACATCATAAAATAATTATTACATTAATGGGCTATACCTACAATAGTGCCTTTACTGTTAATGTCCTCATAAATATGATTACATGTTAAATGTAAAGATTTCAACCTACACTTAATTTCTAACAAACATATTTTAGCAAAATGTTTATTGTCGACAGAAATATTGCAGTGAGAAACATGTCAAAGCACGGACGCAGCAAACGCTTATGCTTTTGTTTGAAGCACTTAAAACTAAAAACTGTAAAGCGACGTCACTGGCTGATGGTAACTAATCGCGTCGTTGATTATTCATTGTTATAATAATCATTGATAAGTCTCTGTTGATTATTTTCAATTATGGATAATGATGCATTTTATCGATTAGTTGTAATGTTGCATATTTATTTGTGTATAAGATTTGATGATGCTTTTATTCCTAAGAGCTGACGCTTGGCACAAACAACACTAATTTGGTGGAAAGCCTGTTTTCTGTGAGGTTTGAGATGAAACAAATAAATTTGATTGTGTTAAATGTGTGTTTAGTGAGGATCGGATCGGTAACGGCTGTAAGAAGATCATGAAGAGTAGACAAGTGAGTACTCAGGGCCGACTGGAGCACGTTCTTTACTGTAACCTGGATCAATTCTTCTAAGCGTAAGGTAGGATGTAATGACTGGAACTAACTTGGAAGAGCTATGTTGAGATAAATACTTTGAAAATTAATAATTTACTTTATTATTAATACTTTCATGATTGAGTTTATGGTAATTATGTGGATTCTTCATTATTTTCTTTTATTATTTTTTTTTATTGCTTCATTGCAAAGTTAAGTAAAATATTGTTGTTTTTATCGCATAGGAGCCTGAAATAAAAGGATCTGCCAAGAAGAAACAGAAAACAAGTGCTGCATCGGGCAAATTTAAGAAGGGCAAATAAAACCGATCTCAGCCAGAGTTCAGAGCTGGTCATGACCTTAACAGTTATTTCATTTCACATTAATGAACAAACATTATCAGTATTTTAATAAACTTGGGTGAAATGAGTTTTAAATGGCCTGTTTTCTGTATTGTCTTGAATAAAGATAACTATATTATGTATGTGTGGTTTGTTTTGATGATCGATCTGGTTTTAAGATATCTAAACAACAGGCTCATTACATGAATGTATATTTTGTTCCCATCCCTGCAGGTTAAACCTATAAACTTTGTTACATTCTCAGATTTCTAACCTAGTGATGCTTGTTTCCTCCACCTGAATTAAAAAAAAAATCTTGTTATTCTGACTCTCAGAATTACGTTTTCCTCTCAGAATTACATATTAAGTCACAATTGTGTGTTATGAAGTAAGAATTGTGAAAAGTATATATCTCTAAATGTCACAACAGTAATCATTAACTAAAAAAGCTCAGTTCTTTGCTGATGGGTTGATAAACAAGTTTGAATGAGGAAGTGCAACAAACAACAGACAGTTGTTTAATGCAGACAAAAACACTGTTATGTGATATTCTAGTGCTGAAGTACAGAAAGAATTTAAATGTAAAAGGTCATTTGATATTCCGTATGCATGATTTACAGACTTGGGCATTTGGTTTATTTCATTCTGGTAATATTAAATGCTTCACCTGCTGAAAGTACACATTAGGGACTCCTGGAAATAGTTAAACTCTGCATCATTACTGAAAACTAATAGTTCAGATCTGTGAGGAAATCGTGCTGGACTTTTGTTTTACTCTGAATGACGGACTGTCCTACTCAAGGTAAGGCTTCTCTATCTTTTTGTTGTTTTTCATTAAGCACATTTGAGACTGTTAGTATAAATCAGAAAATATAACTTTTTAAGAGTCAAAAGAAAAAGTGACATCCTTGTGAACCTTTTTGTAGATTGGAGACTCATGTTTTTTGTGTTTGTACCTACAGCACTCGAGATGTCTGTATTTCCTTTCTTGATTTTTCTGTTCTTCTCCAATGAACTCGTTCCTGAAATCTTCAGCAGGTGAGACAGCTGTGAAAATAATCAAAAACATTTTATAGTACAGTAATTGTGTAACGATAAGCGTTTTTTGTACGTTTGTTACTTTCTTTTAAGAAATGATATATTTTGTAAGAATTAATTTTGAACTCTATATTACACTCATTTTGCACTTCAATATATTTGAGTGTGTTTGTTTATATTGCTGTTCTGGGTAACACTTTAGAATACTGTATCTTACTTACTGCATAGCTAATAAGGAATTAATGAAGAACTAATAGGTAATTCTTTATTAACACTTAAGTCACTACTGTTAACTACTAAGGAAGATGTGTTAACTAATCAGTATGTAATATAATTTTATGATTGTGTTAAGTATAAGTTAGTTAATCAATAGCTAATGAATTCTGTCATACCTCCTGAAGAACTACTATTAATTATCTATTAATTAAGGTGATGGAGTTTTGGTTCCTTGCCACTGTTGCCTTTTTCACCTCTCACAAGTAATTGTCATGTATTTTACAAAGGTTTAGATGATTACTTTAATATATATAGGCTATCTATATATATATATATATATATATATATATATATATATATATATATATATATATATATAATTTTATTTTTTTCAGTAAGTTTTATTTGTCAGAAGTATGTGGTAATTCTTTATTAATATAATGGGTTCCCTATATTTTCACTTTAGAATACTGTTTCAGGTTCTAAGTAATTCCTGAAGGACTATCTAATAATTATTTATTAATTACTAATAAGTTCCTTATATTTTTACTTTAGAAGACTGTTTCAGGTTATAAGTAGCCTAATTCCTGGATAATTATTTGATAATTCTTTATTAATTACTAATGGGTTCCCTATATTTTCACTTTAGAATACTGTTCCAGCTTCTAAGTAATTCCTGCAGAATTATTTGATACTTATTTATTAATTACTAATAAGTTCCCTATATTTTCACTTTTTCAGTTTCCCTCAGTCGTTGCCTCAAATACATGAATTTACTCAGTGGCATTCGATGCTGAGGAAAACAGACACACACAGTACTGTATATAAAATATACAAATAATCTGAGGTTAGCTTTGTATGACTGTTCAGTAGATACTTCTTAGTTATTTTTCTTGAACCTTAATTAGTTGAAAATTAATAGTAGTTCTTCAGGAGGTATGACAGAATTCATTAGCTATATTGATTAACTAACTGATACTTAACACAATCATAAAATTATATTACATACTGATTAGTTAACACATCTTCCTTAGTAGTTAACAAGAAGTAGTTAATGAAGAATTACCTATTAGTTCGTCAATAATTCCTTATTAATTCTACAGTAAGTAAGATACAGTATTCTAAAGTGTTACCCTGTTCTGTTTTCAGAAACTGCAACATTGCCTAGCAGAATAACAGCACTGAGCGGCTCTTGTGTGGAGATACCTTGTACATTTGAAGTGCCAGAGAACGTACTGAAGAACGCAACAAGTATATCTGGCGTCTGGATGAAGCATTATCATGCTTTTCTTAATCCAGAGAGTTTGGTCGTTTATAATGGAAGTACAAACATCACCACAGGATTCAATCGTATAGAGATAACTGGAAATCTCAGTCGACGTGACTGTACCACAGTTTTCTATGATATGATGAGCAATCATTCGGACAAGTACTTCTTCAGGGTGGAAATAAAGCCACAGTATTGGTTATACTCGTATCAGAATCCCATCTACATTTCTGTCTCAGGTGAGTGGGGCTCCATATTATATTAACTATATTAGGCCTACTCCAAACTATCCCAGATAGCACAAGGCTATTTATGTGCTATTTACATATGGAAAACATATTTTTAAGAGTGTTTGCTCATCTGCAATACGTCTATAAGACGTTCAAATAGACGTGTATAAGATGTCAGTTTAACATGCATTCTAAATTATTACATCGCGACATCTTCTAAACATCTATTTGACATCCGACAGGAAACGTCCTATAGACGTATTGCAGATGAGCAAACAATCTTAAAAATACGTCTTCCAGATGTAAATACATCAAATAGACTTGTGCTATCTGGGATTTATCTGTTGTGACATTTTACCTCCTGATTATGATTCATGATTGTGAAAGCCCTTGAGTATTTTTTTTGTTTGTTTGTTTTATTTGAAAATAAAGTAAACAATGGTGTTTTCATCAAAGAAGAGACTTAAGGAAATAAGTCTCATTCGACGGCCGTAACGCCTCCAGAGAATTATTTCTAGCATCCAAGACCCACTTCTCTAGATCTATTTGAATGGGAGCCTGAAATATCAAAAACTGTTTGCTGAACTAACAAGTGCATATTTTAAATCTGCAACAAAATCCCATAAATGTTGTTTCTTATGCTCAAATAGCATTAAAAAGCATGTTTTTTAGGCTAGACCAGCCACCACGTATATGCAGTCATAAGCGAGTCTCAGATTTCTTTGGGAACCATCGCCATATTTTGTATTGCTGTCAATATTACGAAGCTTCAGACTCGGAGCTAGCATCTACAGTCCCCCACAGAGTCCCGCATTCTCAGACCCCTTTTTCGGGATAGCCAACACGATCTCACGGGAATTCGTATGAATTTTACGAGGTGGCTAATTCGTAACAATTCATACGACCTCACTCGTACAAATTAGTACGATTTTGCTAAATCGTACATATTTTACGAATTGGCCGATTCGTATGAAATTCGTACGAAATGACCTACCCCTAACCCCGCCCCTAAACCTAACCATCACGTGGGTTTAGACAAATCGTACGAATTTGTACGAGTGAGGTCGTACGAATTAGCCACTTTTTAATCACTCGTTCGAATGCGTACAAATTGGTCGTGAGATAGGGTAGGGATAGCACACCCTTATCCAAATGCCATTGGAAACAATAGGATGCAATATTACAGTCTCGTTGTATTTAGTTATCCAAATAAATATTTGCATTCCCTGCTATAAAGGCAGGGAATGCAAATATTTGCAAATATATATATATATATAAAAATTCACTGTGTTACTGATGGAAGGGATACAATTACAGATTGAACTATCTTCTGAAAAATAGTAGCCTATGTGATATTATATTGCTACAATGTTTTTTTTTTATTCCAATCCCAATTTTTCTTTCAGTTTAACCTATTACTCTAAAAAAAGGTGCTACATAGCACTAAAAGTGGTTCATTGGCTTGTAATCATAGGGGAACCACTTTAAGTGCCATATCTTTGTCATGTGGTGCTATGTAGAACCATAAGAGGTGCCATAGAGCAAATTAACAACCCCAACCACTGAAGAACCAAACTGGGCTTAGTGGTGCTATATAGCACCATGACCACCGCAAAGAACCGCTGAAGAACCTTTTTTTAGAGTGATATTATGGTCTAATTAACATTACCATGCTAACATTACAAAACCTTTTTTTATATATATTTTGAATGCAAAGCAAAACAAATAAGAATAGACAAAACACCAATAATAAATTCTGTACTACTTTAGCCTATTTAACGATCACCTAAACATCATCTTGTAAAGAAAAAAGGAAGAAAGAATTGTGTTTGTGACTACTTTTCGTCTTCAATTGCATTAAAAAAACTCCTCATTTATAAGTTGCTTTGGATAATCATAAAAATATATATATATTTTGTTGCTGGGTTCGACGGGTGACTACATCGATGTATGGTGTACCCTGGAATACAACAGTATAGGCCTACGATTGCACTCAAAACACGTCTTATGATCTTTAAAAAAAAGCAAATGTTGCCTTCATGTTGCACTGCTCTGTTGAAGTGTCCCTTGAGATGTTTTTGAACTTTGGACAAATTTGTGGGTTTGAAATGTATGGGGGCACAGAATGGGCAGTGAAAATAACTGCATGTATGACATATCTACAAAAAGGGGGAAAGGGGCAGAAAAAACATCAAAGAGTTCAGATGCAAAAGCCTCTAAGTGCCATTTGAAATTTTCTTCTAAAATGATAATTTTTATCAAGCTTGTATATTTAAGTTCAGTCATTTAACTTAAATGGCAATGAAGATTACCTATGAATTGTCATTTAAGTGAAATTACTGAACTTAAATATACAAGCTAGATAAGAAAATTTCAAATGGCATTTAGAGGCTTTTGCATCTGAACTCTTCATACATTAATGGCTCAAATTTTATTACAAACTACCTTTACAAATATTAAATGAACTATGGTGTATCGATGAGCTATAAAGTAGTTTGGTTAAGAAAAGAAATCGAATGAGTAGCCTTCGATTCGCTAAATAAAATGATGTTGCTGCAATTGTTAATGTTGCTGCAAGAGACAGTGGAAGTTATTTTGATTAAATATTTTGAGGGCACATGATTTAAAAAAAATATTTACATGGATAAATCAATTATCGATTTCATGGCGAATTTAACAATAAAATGATACACACATGCATAGGCAAATTCACATGCATGTGCAAAAAACAATTAATGTGCACGAAATGTCTTTTTTTATCATTAAATACGATTATGCATAAATTACGTGTATTTTGAATATTTCCTGACAGGTCTCTACTCCCACATGCGTCCATCGTACTTTTCAGCTATAAGGAGCATGGTTTTGCTTTTGCACAATATGACTTAGAATGGAAATTAAACATTTACATCAAGCATGGCGAAAACAAGACAGGGATGGACATTCAAGTAAAGTACAATGTTTTTTGAATAGTTGGGTAATAGCCTACTTTAGCATATAGTTACCTATTAATGAGGGTATTTGGTTATTGTTACTGAAAACACGTTATTGGGACAGTGTTGATAATGAAGCATGCAATTTGCTGAGATCATCACATTGTTTAGCATAGAATACCCTTTTTCATGAGTTAACTTGAGTATTTGTTTTCATTTACAGCACAAATGTGTCTAAAAGGGTGAATTATCAATACTTATGAGATTGTAACATTTCATCAACTGACAAGGGAATTCCATGCTTCCTTATTTATACCGTCCAAAAACATTTTGCTTAGACGTGCATCCAAAGACTTTAGATATACCAAGATTGTGTAGCCTACTCATATTACTAAGAATGGGAGAAATTGCAACCCGAATCTATAGAGTTGAGTCAAGGCCAGCTCAAGCATAGAAATCGTACTTAACGTTACTGCTGTCTGAAATTGTTCAACTCATTCCTCTAAAAGTAATTACTGGTAACAATGTTAATAGGCTGATCATTTCAAGGTGGATAGCCATGTTAATCACGATCTACGAACGCCGATCCAAGTGTGCTGGTGAGATGTGAATAAGGTGATAAGGTGAGCGCGACCAGTAGGCAACATGTACATATTGAAGAGAAGAAAATGGTTTGTGTTTGTGTTTCTTCCGGAAACAACGGACCTGTATGAGATTCTGCACAGTTCAGCGCACTTTGATCGGCGTTCGTAGATCGACTGGTAGAGACTATATTTCAAAGATGGCTTCTTCCTGTATTCGCAAAGTTGACTCTGTGTATAAAATATCTTCTTATTAAACTGTACGGACACTGACAAAGTTCTCAATGCTTTGGTTTGAATGTAGGGACCCTTATTATGCTACCGTGTTACTGTGGGGCTATTTTGAGCCTTGTTAGTGGTAATAACAAGCGATTATTATTTGTCATTACTCTATGCCCTATATACTAGCGTTATACTAGCGTTATAGGCTAAACTGTTTTTAGAGATAAAACTATTTACATTCGGCAATCATGAAAACAAATCTCAGAAAACGGTTGACTAGGTAACAATGTGTAATTAGACCAAAGGTTCATTTTGCGCCGGAGTTGTCCTTTAAACATTTAAAACTTTTTGTATATTGTTTGTCTTTACATTTTGTTTTGGATAATAGCTAATTTTATTGTGTGCACATAATTATTTTTTGTTATATATATTGGTTTATTTAAAAACTTATTGTATCCTCTCTGTGTTTTTGGAGTATGTTTATAGCTGTTGTGTTTTCCTTAAATTTAACAGCAATTTATACCGTGTTCACTTTGCCCTGTAGATTCACCACAACCTCCTGAACTTAAACCCACTGATCTGAAATCAGTAATGGAGAACACAACAGTCAATCTGAGCTGCTCCGCTGAAGCTCCCTGCCCAGAACAACCTCCTACAATATCCTGGTCTAACATCCCTGAATCTGCCCACTTTACAACACAGTTACAGGAGAAACCTGATAAAACCCAGTCAGTGTTTTCACACATGACCTTCAAAGCTTCATACATGGATCACAGAAAGAACATCTCCTGCATTGCTACATATCCAAGAAAATCATCTAATGACTCAACTGTGGAGACCACCGGGATCACTCTACAAGTCCTGTGTAAGTGATCTAGAGTAGTTTTATGTTCAGATGTGTACTATTAAAACATTGTTATCTTAAGACGTTTCTTTTTTGCTCTCAAGTTCCACCAAAAGAAACTCGCATCACCATCGATCCATCTGCTTCAGTCTCTGTTGGCACTAATGTGACTTTGACCTGCAAGAGCAAAGCCAATCCATCAGGTAACATCACCTTCTGGCACAAACGTGGACAGGAGAAGCAGCTGGATTTAGGAGAACTGACCTTTACTGTAAATAGTAGCAGGGGAGGCTGGTACTTCTGCATAGCAGAGAATAAATATGGTTTTCAGAAGTCAGAAGAGATCCAGCTGATTGTGGAAGGTGAGTTTATGTCTATGTACAGATACTAAACGCTATCTGATGATCATCATATAATAGTTAGCTCCAGTTTTATGATTGGATTTTACTTTTAAATGATATGCACAGCCTATATTGACCAACTAATTTTGCTTTATTTTTTTCAATCAGGCTCATTAGATCAGTCTTTGATCATTGGCTGTGTAGTAGGAGTTTCAGCAATTCTGTTGTCATTTCTTCTGATAACACTTTTCCTAAGGTAAGCACAGTTAGATGGTGTATTGTATGGAAGTGAGCAACCAGACTTCAGAATAAATAAATTCAGACCTGTCATTTCTCTTTGAAACATTTAAAGATACAATATGCAAGATTGTTTCGCCACCAGGGGTCGCTAACCTCTTACAATAACAAAGGCGTATATTAATGACGTATATTCCGGATTAAGTGGAATTATGGATCTTGTCGTCAAGCTGATGGATCTTTTATGGATGAGTGAATACATTGATGTTTGTAACATGACTGTCGTATGAAGCAGGACACGATTGCTAGATGTGTACCAGCGCCACACGCAGCGCGAGTCCGCGGATATAAACAGACGAAATTCGCCGTTTTGAAACCAAAATAGGTGACCTACGTGAATCGTGTAGATTCGATGAGAAAATGTTTGGTGGGGGGGTATAATATGAAGCCATACTATAGTATAATGTGAGATAGAAATTAATATTTAAGTCAATAAATTCAAGATCACGTAAACTTTTCCCTCCGCTGCAGGCAGCTGTCAGTAATTATCCATTCAGCGTTGAAACAAACTGTACTGTAACATACTGTAAACATTCTGTATAATACACTATGCATCGATATGTATTTCCTTTGTGCTTTGAACTTTTCAATGCGTAACTTAGTCTAAACAGAGCTGCGCGCTGTGACTCGTGTTGCCTCAAGTGCATCATTCAGCGCTCGCGATGTGCATAAGCGCTGTGTGCAGCACTCTATTGGAGTCTTTCATTATCAAATCATAATACTTTTGCACAATGAAAGATTATTAATAGTATTTTTGTTCTGTCTGTCTATCTATCATGTTTCTGCCTCATTAAACAGCTGTGCTATACATTTGTGTTATATATATATATATATATATATATATCAATTATCATTTATATCAATTATTTTATAGTCTACTATAAAATTAACTATATATATATATATATATATATTAGTTAATTTTATAGTAGACTATAAAATAATTGATCTTTTTGATTTTTATCTTGTTTTTCATGAATGTATTTTACAACAATACAAAGAGCAATTTGTAACATTTTACCAGATTTAGTGCTACAGTTATTGTCTTATTTGTTCCCCACTATTTTTTTTCACTAAATATTCTGATTTTATAAAATTATGAAATGTAATCATTTTTTTTCTTAATATGGAAGTTGTCTGTATTAAGTAGATTGTGTTTAACACACAAAAGAGTGCTATCAGTTCAACAAACAGAAATTCTACTTGATTTTTTTTCTAAACTGCGTTGAATAGGTATCGTTATTTTTTTACTTTTTATTATTATTATTATTAGCTAATGCTACGGAGGTCATAATATTTTTGACTCATGGCTGAACTTAAGTTTCTCCAGCTCTCCCCAGGTTGGCAAAAAATGCATCTCAAAATGCATCAGATTGATGCTTTAAAATATGGAATATTTAAAATGTTTCTTACGCGAGCATGCCCCCGGACACCCCTAGAGGGGTAATATCCTTCTCACCTTTTTCACCCCTGACCCGTTTTCATGCCTGTATAAAGGAATAAGGACATTTCATTCTACCGAACTATACGCTGAATTACTCACACAGGTCAGTTTATTAGAGGAATTAAACTTGAGGTAACACAGCGCTGCTTCACTTGCTCTAACAGTTTCACTATCACACTAAGCAGCATTTGTGTGTGTTGAATGTTGTTAGTTAGGTTGTTTGTTGGCTGAATGAGACTAACATTAGAGAATAACATACTGATAATACTCTAACTTTTCATCATGTTGAACTACATAACATTGATTAGTTTTATATACATTGATTTGCTCACCTCAACACTCGAGTCTCTGTCAAGTCGAAGTTAGTCGCGGACGTAAAGCTCTCGGCATCTCGAAAGATGTTGATCTTCGTTTTAGTCCTCTTTTTGTCTCAAAGTCTGCTTGCCATGGTCCATAATGTTTGAACAAAACTCTGCTAGGGACGCTCACGCTGTTGAGCACGCATAACGGGAATAACCGACCCCATTGTCCACGTCTGTCGCCATGGTTACTATTGTGTAAGAGGTCAAACCTGGCGGAAACCAGGGGTAACGCGGATATGACGTTACTGACTGGCGACTCCTCACCCCTTGGTTAAAATTCGCAATTTCTCACGATTTACAAATAGTTGGAAACATTTGGGATATTGTAAGTAATCAACTAAACTAAATATATAACATTGGCCAAGTGATTTTTAGATATTTTACTGCAAAAATCCTGCATATTGTACCTTTAATCTGGTATTCACAATATGGTGGTACGTTATGTATTTTATGTATTTCTTAATTTTCTATTAATACAGAGTCCAAAGAGTAAAGGCATCCACTATTATGGAAACCGAAGTCTCAGATCAGGTATGTTTTACACTCTTTTAGCAGATCACATTACTGCCATTTCAAATAGGAAGTGCCATAACAAGTAGATATCAATATCATGTGTCTACAAGTACAATAATGGCTTATGTACAGAAACCAAAAACCAAGGACAGTGGATCCACATAGACAGTTATTTATTATGTTTGCCCTTTCAGGGTCTGGAAAAACAAGTGCAGACCATTTATGCTAATGGTGGTTTTGTGCCGGGTGAAGAGCTAGAGATGCCAAAGGATGAGAACGACATAGTTCACTATGGAGAGATTAAGTTCTCCACTACCCAAACTAAAATCACCTCAGTACAGGGTGCAGGACTGAGACGGTATATGCCGAGGTCAGAGGTCCAGGGAAGGAGATGAACCAGGATTAGTTTACATTAGAATAAATGGCTTGAGTGAACTGTGTGCTTTATTGGCTTGGCTTATGGAAAACAACTTTATTTCTTTATATATATATATATATATATATATATATATATATATATATATATATATATATATATATATATATATATATATATATATGTATATATATATATATATATATATATATATATATATATATATATATATATATATATATATATATACTCTACATCACATTCATTGTTTATTTTTTTTCCTCATAGTGATTTTAATGTCTTCCAGTCAGGTGTTTAAATGCCACAATACATATTCTGTAATCATACTTGATTTGTCTGTTTTTGTTCTTGTTATTTCTCATTTCCAGATTGTCTTCATTCATTCCTCCTTAAATCTTAGTTCACTATATCTAATTATCATCATCAGTGCATACTGTTTTTGGTAAAAGGGTGACAGAGCAAATGTATTAATATGATTTTATAGTTCATTACACACAGTTAATTATATCAACTTTTTAACCAATGTTGTATTCATGTTGTTTTGTGTATATTTGTTCCTTACAACTAGTTTATTTTAAATGAAAGTGATTTCAGTCAAAGGAATTCAGATCTTAAACACCTTTTACAGTCAGGTTATTTCAAGTTATATTAAAAAAAACATTATACGTTATGAATAAAGACAATTATTTAATAAATAATGGTAGTAGAGTGTGTTTTGTTTGTTGTTTAGCGGAAGTGAACAGACATTAAACTATATTAATGGTTCTGTATTTAACACCGAACAGTGAACTGAATGAATACAGGATTTTACCTCCATCTAGCGGTGAAAGGGTATATGACCATCCAGTGAATATTAGTTTCTTTTCCTCTCAATATCTGATTTCGTTTTAACTCCTACGGTGGCCAATGTAGTCCAAGATTAACATGGCTTCCAGTTCGAACCTCGTCCATGAGTGTTAACTCAAACGTAAACGCGAAAAGCGAAGCTTGAATTAACGGGTATGTCCCTCTTTGGCTAATGTACAATTGTCGTAGCGACAATGGCGACCGACATTAGAACCCCTTACCCTAAGTTATTTTATTTTATTTAGGATGAGCACTGAATGTTTGTAATAAGATTTGACATTGTTATTGATTTGATTCTTAATAAAAAAAATCAATAAAAAAAAGAAAATTGGCACTGGCTGTTTACTTCCGGGTTCTGGACTAGCTGCAGTAACACATCTCTGTCCATGCGGGGGCGCTGGGGTCGAGTGCAGAATGAATGGGAGTCAATGGGGTTTCACACCCAGAAATCCACTTTTCTCAGGATGTAATTTTTTGTCAAGTAATTTGAAAGTTGCATTCAAAAAGGGAGGGCTAAGATAATACACTCAGCTGAAAATTACATTTTTAAGTTCACTTATCTGTTCTAATAACCCGTTCAAAGATGTGATGACATCACACAATAGCAGAATGCTAGCGTGTGTATATATATATATATATATATATATATATATATATATATATATATATATATATATATATATATATATATCCAGTTAGGAGCTTCTTTTAGCCTAAGGATGTTTTGTGAATATTGCCCCAGGTCACTTGTAGTTCTTGAAGAGTGACTACTTCACACTTGATGCTTTATGACCATGTTTAGGGTAAAAACAACATGACAATCTTCAAGAACAAACTACTTAATTTCTACATTTGCTGATTAGTTAATCTTGATTCCATATTAGTTAATGGTTGTAGCCAAAGTGTGTATGTAGAACTACTCATTATGTCCTGTATGTTACCTTTTAATGTCAGACCATTATTCTATAGTGTTACCAAGAACTGTTTCGTGATGTCAACTAATTAGTCATTTAGATGATTTTTTGGAAATGACGTTATAACAGAGACCGTATGAAACTGCTTTTGAGTTAAAAGTGTCTTGCTGTAGGGCATAAAGCTGACAGTTCATGAATAGTGCCTTTGTGGAGATTAACCTTATGGTTATGAGTCAGATTTGAACTAGAACAAATTATATGTAATGAATGAGCAGTGGTTTAAGGTTCTATATAGAAGCTTTTCTTCTAAGAGTGTGTGAGGCTGCCTGACCTGTACAGTGTAACAGATGTTGCAAGCTAGCTAACATTGTGAGCATGTAGCACGTCGTTACTCTAAAAGTGCACCAAAAGAGCATTTTACAGAAATCTTTTACCAAGGCTTAGACCTCCTATATTTCCAAAAACTTCCTGTTTGATGACATTACACATGGGGTGTTTTGCAATGTTTTGTTAAAAAGCTGTTGCCAAAGAGGACAGTTTTAGGCACTTCTGCTTCTTATAAGTAATACTACTTTTTGGAGAGGTAAGAATTTTTACAGATTTGAATCTTTTATCTTTCTTTCGCACACATAGATTTTTATGTCTAATGTTGGCTATAACTCGATCACCAAGTTCATTATTTCACTGTACTGACCTGACTGTGAGTGAGTTTTACTGAATCAAGTAACTCCAGGAATATGTATTTATGAAGTTAAGTGAATGAAAATCATTTATGTTTGTCTGTAGCTCAAATGTATCACTTTTGCTCATGTAACCAAATACAGTCAGGCTGATGGAGTCAAATATGGTAATAAATTGTAATTTTGATGTTACGACATAAAGCATTTTTTAGCTTATTCAACATGAATATTTACAGTGGATTAATAAAATAAACAATCAATACAACAGAATACATGTATCTAACACACATAGTAGAGCAGTGAAGTTGTTAAATGTTCATGATGGGGTTTTTTATGTTGTATGTGTGATGTAGGGTACTGTGACGGTGTTGTGGACTAATTTGTCACTATTGTTGAGTTCAATGTCATCCTCGCCACAAACCCTGATGGCAGGAATCCAGATCACTTCCTTCATTTTCATCAGCTCTGTATTGATCCATACTTGCTCAGGTTGGTAGATCGTTGTTTTCATTATGAGTGAGGATGAATATAATTATAATGTGCATTGATAGAAATTTTTAAATCCAAATGCTCATTCCTTCACATCTCTAACTTTACTAATAATGTTTTTATGTTTCAGCTGATAGTGATGTCTATGCAGTGATTCCTCGGACAGTAACAGCTCTGACAGGCTCTTGTGTGCAGATTCCTTGTACATTCAACATCCCCAATTTTGAGGACAAACGTAATCGAGGCAAAATCTATTAATGGGATCTGGCTAAAAAAAAGATCACATTTTGCTTTTGCAGACAGTTTTATAGCTTTTAATAGCAGCAAAAACATCATAAGAGGATTTAGTGACATACAGATGACTGGAAATCTCAGTGAGAGAAACTGCACAACTGTCTTCTATAACATCATGATGAATCATTCAGATTTATACTACTTCAGACTGGAAATGGAGCCAGATGTGTTCAGAGCAACATTTAACCCCGAAAAAGATGTTTCAAGAAAGACTGTGATCACTGTCAGAGGTAAACGTCATCTCCACTGTCTTTAACATACAGATTCTAATGCTTTACTTCACTTGATCAATTTAATAGATTAATACATTTCAATTTCAATTTTATTTGACAAACATCACTAAGAACGTGTGATGAGCTACAATCATTTATATCTGTAGATTCACCACAACCTCCTGAACTTAAACCCACTGATCTGAAAGCAGTAATGGAGAACACAACAGTCAATCTGAGCTGCTCCGCTGAAGCTCCCTGCCCAGAACAACCTCCTACAATATCCTGGTCTAACATCCCTGAATCTGCCCACTTTACAACACAGTTACAGGAGAAACCTGATAAAACCCAGTCAGTGTTTTCACACATGACCTTCAAAGCTTCATACATGGATCACAGAAAGAACATCTCCTGCATTGCTACATATCCAAGAAAATCATCTAAAGACTCAACTGTGGAGACCACCGGGATCACTCTACAAGTCCTGTGTAAGAGATTTGACTGCTAACTTCCTTTAACAGCCCTGTACGTGCTTAAATGCACAAAGTGCTTCTTAAAAATAATTTGGTGTTTAGCTTCCTATAAATGTCTAATGCACAGGTATTTTACATGCTTTCCCTATTCATGTGCTTGTGTTTCTGTCAAAGTTTCTCCAAAAGAAACTCACATCACCATCAATCCATCTGCTTCAGTCTCTGTTAACACTAATGTGACTTTGACCTGCAAGAGCAAAGCCAATCCATCAAGAGAAATGAACTACACCTGGTACAAACGTGGACAGGAGATGGCTATAGCTCAGGGAAAGAAGATTACCTTCAATGGAACTCATAATAATGCAGGATGGTATTCCTGCACTGCACAGAATAAACACGGAAAACAGTCAGCGGAGATCCAGCTCACAGTTGCTGAAGGTGAGTTTACAGTGTCTAAATGTAAAAAACAAGGTCATTTATCAATTCAAGGCAATGCAGATTATATTGAAATACAACATTCTGGTCCAGTTACAAGTGTTTCACATCCTATAGGTCAAGATGGACACTTTATGCCTCTGATTGTTGGTTGTGTGGGAGGAATTGTGGCAGTCTCACACTCTCTGCTCTTGGATTTTGTGCAAGGTAAAAATATTCACTTTCATTGTGAATTAAACAGTAGTGCTGTTAGGAAACACCTGTTTTGAGATGTGCTCTGCAATTTTCTTGTGTAAGAATCAGTGAGTTTAACAAGTGAATACTTAACTGATTGTGTTGACTTCATATATTGATCAAATAAAGCGCTTCAGTCATACACATGTAATATATTAATACTACATTATTAAGAATTAATACTTATTAAATGCACATGTAATATATTCATACAATTTTTTCTCATCTGTCAGGACATAGAGAATTGTTTCCTTTTGTGAGAATAGTGGATTTATGTACGGTGAAAAAATCAATTCAAATGTTGAAATTATTTTGTTTATTGTCAAGTGAATAATATTCAATGTTAATATTGAGGCAAATGTGAAGATATGATGTAACCTTCAAACATTGGTATTTTTCCTAGCATGTTTTTTTCTGCTCTTTAGAAATGAGAGTTGATCATTTTTTACATGTATTAAGAATCCCATGTCATTGCCAATTTACACTTGATCCGTCACTGCAAAATTAACCATTTCAAAACATTTCGACTTTCCTTCTTTTCCAGGAGAAAGATTTTCAACGAACCCAGTGCCGATGAAAATAATCGTCTCTGGTCAGGTAAATATTGTTAATTTTTTGTATGGTTTTGTGTAGGTAAGTCTGGTTCACAAAAGTTCAATTTCAATAGATTTCTTATTTGATTGATTCATCAATCAGCTTGTTCGTATTTATTATGACCATTCATTTATTAAAAATGCATTTTTTTCTAATTATGTGAAAAAAATAACATGAAAATATTTTGCACATAAAACAAGATTGTAATCAGTTTTCATTGTGCACAAGGTTAAAATCACAGACATGGATTATGTCAAGACTGCCAGTTACATCATGACCAATGAAATTTCTGATGATGAAACACTGATCGTCTACTATGAAAAGACTGAAATCTCAGAGCAGCAGAACTACTGTATCACTGATACACTCTTCAAGCATGATGAATACACAGAAATAGAGTACAGGGTACAGTAGGTTCACTTAAAGCCTATTCACCGACAGACTCTGTTTCCCCTGTTGGCGTCTGTTACTGTTCGGTGCTTGTTTACAATCATTCAATCAGTGTTTGTGAGTCATTGAATGTCTTGAGAAGTGATGTACTGTAATCTGGTGATTGTCCGTGATGGACACTTGCTGCGTCCCAATTCGCATACTATCCGTCCTAAATAGTATTCGAAAATAGAATTAGTACGTCCCAAAACGTATGCTGCGTCCCAATTCGCATACTATCCGTCCTGAAATAGTATTCGAAAATAGAATTAGTACGTCCCAAAACGTATGCTGCGTCCCAATTCGCATACTATCCGTCCTGAAATAGTATTCGAAAATAGAATTAGTACGTCCCAAAACGTATGCTGCGTCCCAATTCGCATACTATCCGTCCTAAATAGTATTCGAAAATAGAATTAGTACGTCCCAAAACGTAGTATGTTGAAATGAGTGTTTCAAAGATACCCGGATGGTCTACTATTTCCGGTCAGAATCCGAAGTGTAGATCGGTGCACACTCTAACGGCTGATATTGCCCACAAACCATTGCGCGGTGGACGAGGATTTGGTTAGAACTACAAACACGAGTAAAAAGTGTTAAAGGACTACAGACACGGAGGGCGCGCTGAGTCCTGCGGCTGTGTAGATAGGTTTAGATAAACAGGTTTGAGTGATTAATTATCAGTATCTAACCGGACGAAAGTGAATTTATTCAATGTTGTCCACATTATATTGCATATGCAGCAGCATTGTGAACGTTTGTAAAGACACTGTTTAGCCATTACTTTTTAAATGCATCATTATATTCAAATTGCAAACACGAGGAGAGTATCTGCATGAAAGACCCACGACTGGCAGATGAACGTGCTCTGAAACGGTAGGAAATCAAATGAGATAGAATGGAGGATTTTAACTGTGACAAGATGATTGACAGGGCAGTTTACGGTGACAGGATGCACGCAGCACGCGACAGAGCCGTCCGTTAAATATGACGTGATAGTATGTCCCAAAGCTTGCCTACTCTTTTTGCTGCACACTCAAAAGTATATACTTTTTCTTCACAAAAAGAGTACATACTTTTAAGGCGTAGTATAAGTAGGCGAATTGGGACGCAGCAACTGTCTGTGCAGTGTGAGTTGACCTACAGTGGGTGTAATACGGTGGCCGAGAGAGCTCACCTCGCTGCAACCTGATGAAGACGAATGCAATTACAAAAAACGTCTGCAACTTTAAAAATGCCTGCAAATAAAAAAAAAAAACATCGCAAATTAAGAAAAACATCTTCATCAGTTCCACAACACACGTGCGCTCCAAGTACTCACTATACTATTATAACTATACTATTAAAATAATATTGTATATATAAATAATATTATAATATGATATTTTTTATAGTTCTATACTCCTTGCTTACTCAAAATTCTACTTTGTTTTATTTAATTTCTTTTGACTTTTCCCCCGCACAACACCGAGATTCAAATTATTATGACATACAACTTGTGTACAATACACAACATGTGTTAACAATATGTTCAATGTCATCACAATACAAATGAGAAAAGAACAATGATCTGAAAACTAAACTAAATAAATAAAAAAAGATCTAGAAGAACATGAAGGCAAGATATTAATCTATACATCAGTTACACATACAAATAGTTTCATTTTATGTTTAAATTTTCATAAGAAAAGTTTCCTAAAAATGTTTGGTAATGTATGGCACTGACATACAGATATATAAAACAGATATTTTAACAGATTTTTATAAAGTAAAAATAAAAATAAATAATGTATTTGCAACCGTTATGTTAATCCTTATATTTCTGTTGTCAGAACAGCTATACAGCTGATGGACAAAGTGCTGCGTTGTCATAGGAACATCCTAGGTAAAAATAATTACATTAAGTTGTCTGTTGTTGCTCCCTTCATCAAGTTCCAAACGGCTACATTAATGACACACTAGGTGTCATGCTCACTGCCAAATTCCCACTTGAAGAGCTTTGCCGTCTGCCCTTTGAAGGGAGTAGGGCATAGGGAAGCTCACGAGCAATAAAACAAGTCCCAGTTGGGTCCGTCACTTATTTGGTTCCCCGGAAACATTTCCGTTGTGGACCGTTTTATTTGCAGCGCGCTTCTGTATTTGGTGGTGTTGTGAGTACTTGGAGCACACGTGTGTTGTGGAACTGATGAAGATGTTTTTCTTAATTTGCGATGTTTTTTTTGTAATTGCACGCGTTTTTAAAGTTGCAGACTTTTTTTGTAATTGCATTCGTCTTCATCAGGTTGCAGCGCGGTGAGCTCTCTCGGCCACCGTAGTGTAAAATGTCTACACACCCCTGATAAAATAGCAGATTTTTTACGTTTGAAAAATTAACCCAACTAAACTAAAAAGAAAAAAAAAATCAGATCTTTTACAATCTAATCTTTTACGATCTAATACAAATTGTATGTAATTTTTATGTTTAAACTATACATTTGTGCTATGTTTAGGGGATTGGGGACCACAATATTATTCATCAACATTTTACATCCTATCATTAACTTTTTTGATATATTTTGTGAATATATTTAAACATTATAAAATACATTTAAATCTGTTATATGATATAATATTATATAAATATTATTATATTTTTTGTTGTTTGAACTGTTTTGAAGTGTCTGTATTTCCAATAATGCCACATATATTTGCAACTAAAATTATTCTAACAAATTATTTCAATAAACCAAATGTAAAAAAATCACTAACTTTAGATCATTCAATTCTGAAAAAATTATAAAAAAAGTAAACAAAACCAATTGTTGGAATTGTGTGTGCGAGCGTGTCTTAGTGTGTGTGCATGTGCATGCATGTGTGTGTGTTAGGTCTCACTTTTTTACTATGTGGTGTTTTTAATATGCTTTAAGACAAACCATGTGCAAACTCATGTCAACACCATTGCTGAGTATTTTCTTGTTAAAACTGTAGTAATCTAAAGACAGTCCTACGCTATTTCACAATTAATTCGTATGAATTTGACTGAATGGTTAAAAAGTGGCTAATTTGATGACTCACTTAACTCGATGAATTCGTACGATTTGTCTAAATCCACGTGATGTTTAGGGGCGGGTAAGGCGTAGTAGATTAATTGCACGAATTTCGTACTGAATTGGCCAATTCGTAAAAAATTTACGATTTAGCAAAATCACACTAATTCGTAGTACGAGCTGAGGTCGTATGAATTGTTACGAATTAGCCACTTTTTGATCATTCGTCGAATTTTGAATCGATTTTGGTTGCGTAGATTGGTTGAACAGTCTCTCAAAAACTTCAGGTCAACGTGCCGTGCGGGCTTTAGCATTTCATTGCTATGCCATAAAGCAGTGAAGTCTCTAGAGAAGCCAGGTTATCCAGAAATATTAGTATAAAAAATCGTGTTGATTTAGCCATATAGCGGCTATATGATATATATTACGATGTTATGATGAAATATGCCTTTTTCCACTGATGTCCTCAGTTGTTCGAAGCATTTCTAAGGATATTGACTGTTAGATGACAGTATGCGTGGGGCTTGGGACCCCACCCTATAATGGGCCCCGTCGCAGATTCGCCTATAAATAGAAACATTTTAACAAAGTCTGTCTCAAGTTTCAAATTCTGTCAAACAATTTAAAAAATAATTGTGACTTTTCAATCTCTCAGTTCTGAATTCTTTTCTTTAAATTGCGAGGTATGAATTCCAATTCTGAGGGGAAAACACTTTTATAAAATTGCAAGTTAATGTCTCACAATTGACTTGCAATTGCAACTTTATATCATGCAATTCTGTGTGTGTGTGTGGAGGGTGGGGTGTCAAGAATTGTGAGATAAGATAAATTCGCAGTTACTTTATTTTTTGTGGTGGAAACAGTTGCTTCAATATGCGCCTCACGTTCAGCCCAAGAGACAGTGCGGGTCCTCTTCAGTTACAACAGCAAATTAAATATGAATGAACATCAGAAGGAATGTTGACAGATACAGAACTTACTGAAATCATGTCTCATGTAATCCATTAATCATTATTTCAACCGTCGAAAATATCAATAAACAGCTGGAGAACAATTATGTAAAATAACATCCCATTTACCTCAGAAAAGCCTTTCAAATGACCATAAACTTGACATTTGCAAGAAAAAATTAACGCCAGAAAAGCTGGCGTTAATATGCTAAATATATGCAGTACTACTGTAAATATTCATTATAGCCTATATTTTGATTAACCTGTTAAGTTGTCTTCACAAATGTGTCGGCACATCACTGGATGACTCGGTTTCTCTGAGAGTAGGGAGGAATATTCCCTAGTATTGCGTTAAGTAGCTTACACTATATGGGAAAACTACTTTTCAAATTGCGTGTTTGAAATCCTTGTCCTTTTTTTGAAAATGTAAAAATGCAGAAAGTTTTTTGTGAAAGGCAATTCTATCTTTCCGCTTCATGAAACACATGGTAATGCTCAGTAGTTCACATATATGGTTCTTTAATATACTTGTACTAAAATTGAAATAAAACTGAAATTAATTTTCTATGGGCATATATGTGGCTGAAAACAGGGAGCCAAGTGCATCCCAATTTTTTCAACCAACATTTTATTATAACATTATTATAACAACAAGTCATTATGGCCTTTAGAATTTTTTTTTATTATTTAGGAGGTGGCAGTGCACTATAGGCCCCTGTGGCGCTGTCTAAGCTTTTGTCCTAAATGGAATTTTTTTTCCTTACATTACTTTTACTCTTATACTTTAAGTAGTTTTGAAACCAGTACTTTTACACTTTTACTTGAGTAAAAAGCTTGAGCTGATACTTCAACTTCTACAGAAGTCTTTTTAAACCATAGTATCTACACTTTTACTTGAGTAATGAATGTAGATACTTTTTGACACCTCTGTCTTCCTTTATGACACTTAGTACTTACACGCTGTACTCCTCTGAAGAGATCTCTCATAAAGGAAGACATCTTCATGAACTTCTGCTTTTCTTTGACTGCACTGCGGTAAGGCTTGTCTATTGTGAACTGACATTTTTAAAACTATAAATCTTATTAAAAAATAAATTGGTCAATATCACTGTAGAGTGCCTTTTGGTGTCCTGAACATAAATAACTGATTTTCCATTATAACTTAACATACAAATGACTATGAAAGGGTGTGTTATATAAGGCTAAGTTTTTTTATTCATAGCAGTAGCATTATTTGGCTCTTTAGATACATTTTCAAGATGTTCTATTTGTATAAGAGGATGTATGTTATTTTGCTATGTCCCATGCACTGCTCATCAAATTTGAATGAGAGTAAAATAGTCCAATCTTATTTGTTTTTTAATTACATTTTCCTATTAATATTTAGTTTAATAAGATATTACTCAAATTTAGTGTATTGATCAGTTTATAATAAAACAATATTTTTATTTAATAAAAAAGAAGAGTTTGTCCATGTCCCTTAAATGTTGTATCTCTTTAGTAGAGGGAAATTTACCTGCTGAAGTGAGTAGCTGCTGTTTTTACAACTAACACATTTTCTTCATATGAGGTTGCTTACTTGTTTTGCCAAAGCTTAACATGTCCACCCTGTTGGCATAAAATATACTGGAAGTGATTCAAATACAATAATTTTCAAATATGTACAATTTAATATACCAATTATCTTCAACAACCAGACTAAATATTGACCTAGTCCCAGTTTGTTGTAAGCTAATATGCTAATTGAAGCTCAAAATGTCCACCCTGTCGTTGTTCCAAAATGTCCACCCTGTCGGCCACGTAGATCCATCATGCCTTGTTACCACAGTGCAGGCTGGTGGTGGTGGTGTAATGGTGTGGAAAAGTTTTCTTGGCACACTTTCAGCCCCTTATGCTCACGGCCTACCTGAGCATTGTTTCATATTTTGTCATGCTTTTTATGTTCTGCTTTATGTGTCCACCCCGTCGTGTGCTTGTCCACCCTGTCATCTTGGTATTTTTGAATAATATTTAAAACAATAATTTAATTATACCTATATAATCCATTGTGCTCGGTGTTGGGGCAATAACATGCAATTTGTAACTTAATAATGCAATGAAAACATATTTAACAGTCATTTATATGTCCACGACAGGGTGGACATATCTATGCTTTATGCTCAAAAAATGTCCATAATTTAAAAAAATAATTGTGGGAGCTCAGATAATATATTTATTATAGTATTTGAGTGTATACTATTATGACATGACCTAAAGCGAATGGTAAATTAAAATCAAAATTTGTGAGTGTTGTGAGGGTTGAAAGGCACTCTATGGTGATATTGACCCAAATATATTGTGAACATTAAGTTCATAACTTATTTATTTAATAAAGATATAAATCATGGAAGAGTCTACAGTGATTAAATAGTTAAACAGTAATAACACACAAGTGGAAGGTACAATTTAACTTTTTTTTTTTGCACAGTATATTTATATTTCCTGTTTGTGTCAGA
Organism: Hybognathus amarus; assembly: GCA_030378365.1. Taxonomy (NCBI): domain Eukaryota; kingdom Metazoa; phylum Chordata; class Actinopteri; order Cypriniformes; family Leuciscidae; genus Hybognathus; species Hybognathus amarus. The sequence goes on along the minus strand of JAQIUQ010001626.1, from coordinate 63,541 downwards.
GCTCCAGTGATGCCCATGTTCCAGATCATGTTCTTCAACATCATCATCATCATCAGCTCTGTGTTTCTACACACTCACTCAGGTTGGTCCATATTACACTCAGTTTATTATTATTTTAAATAATCACATTTACCAGCAAGACTGTCACTGATACAAGAGGCAAAATAGTGTACAGGCATGTGATTGGCAAAGGACAAAAAAATGCATCGAGCAAAGACCCTTAAAGCTAGCCATCATATGACTACAGTAGACTTTAAATAAAGAGTCATATATGTCATAATTACCTGTTACGTCCTTTTTGGAGCTTGACTTTCCTATATGTCAGTGTACTGTACTCTTTTGTTGTATGGACAGTATGAAAAAAAACCTTTATTTTAAGAACATATACTGTAAATATTTTACCTCTCTAAGGTTTAAATTATAATGCTCTAATATGTTTTTATGTTTCAGCTGATAGTGATGTCTATGCAGTGATTCCTCGGACAGTAACAGCTCTGACAGGCTCTTGTGTGCAGATTCCTTGTACATTCAACATCCGCGATTTTGAGGACAAACGTAACGAGGCAAAATCTATTAATGGGATCTGGCTAAAAAAGACATCAAGGTTTGCTGCTGAAGACAGTTTTATAGCTTTTAATAGCAGCAAAAACATCATAAGAGGATTTAGTGACATACAGATGACTGGAAATCTCAGTGAGAGAAACTGCACAACTGTCTTCTATAACATCATGATGAATCATTCAGATTTATACTACTTTAGACTGGAAATGGAGCCAGATGTGTTCAGAGCAACATTTAACCACGAAAAAGATGTTTCAAGAAAGACTGAGATCACTGTCAGAGGTAAATCATCACCACTGTCTTTAACATACAGATTCTAATGCTTTACTTCACTTGATCAATTTAATAGATTAATACATTTCAATTTCAATTTTATTTGACAAACATCACTAAGAACGTGTGATGAGCTACAATCATTTATATCTGTAGATTCACCACAACCTCCTGAACTTAAACCCACTGATCTGAAATCAGTAATGGAGAACACAACAGTCAATCTGAGCTGCTCCGCTGAAGCTCCCTGCCCAGAACAACCTCCTACAATATCCTGGTCTAACATCCCTGAATCTGCCCACTTTACAACACAGTTACAGGAGAAACCTGATAAAACCCAGTCAGTGTTTTCACACATGACCTTCAAAGCTTCATACATGGATCACAGAAAGAACATCTCCTGCATTGCTACATATCCAAGAAAATCATCTAATGACTCAACTGTGGAGACCACCGGGATCACTCTACAAGTCCTGTGTAAGAGATTTGACTGCTAACTTCCTTTAACAGCCCTGTACGTGCTTAAATGCACAAAGTGCTTCTTAAAAATAATTTGGTGTTTAGCTTCCTAAAAATGTCTAATGCACAGGTATTTTACATGCTTTCCCTATTCATGTGCTTGTGTTTCTGTCAAAGTTTCTCCAAAAGAAACTCACATCACTATCAATCCATCTGCTTCAGTCTCTGTTAACACTAATGTGACTTTGACCTGCAAGAGCAAAGCCAGTCCATCAAGAGAAATGAACTACACCTGGTACAAATGTGGACAGGAGATGGCTATAGCTCAGGGAAAGAAGATTACCTTCAATGGAACTCATAATAATGCAGGATGGTATTCCTGCACTGCACAGAATAAACACGGAAAACAGTCAGCGGAGATCCAGCTCACAGTTGAAGGTGAGTCTGAATGTAAAAAACAAGGTCATTTACAGATCTAAAGCAATGAAGATCGGTTGAAATACAACATTTCACATCCTATAGGTCAAGATGGACACTTTATGCCTCTGATTGTTGGTTGTGTGGGAGGAATAGTGGCAGTTCTCACGCTCTCTGCTCTTGGATTTTGTGCAAGGTAAATTTAGTAACGCTTTCAGTTACTTGATCATCGCTGATGTCATTTTAAAAGAGCCAATTTTAAGATGTATTCCGCATTGTGTTCATGATAGTTTAAGCCTCGTTCACTATTATGAGAGTTGCTAGTGTTTGACTAAATACAGGGATCAGATCAGCTATTAAAGCACTTCAGTCATGCACAGTCAAGTTTTCTGTTTAATTATTTATTTCCTCTCGCATGACCAGGAAAAAGACACACAGACGAGACCTTGTTGGAGACAAAGATTCCTTGCATCAGGTTTGTGAACCTCAAACACCTGCACAATCACAAAACCATGTTGATAGATCATTGTCATTGCTATAAAGCAGATGGCCCTGCATATTTTGGATCCCTCTCTTAATAATAACTTAACGTGACACTTTACAATACGGGTGCACTAATATACATTAATTCATGCTTAACTAATGCACAGATAATCATGAGTTCATATATAACTCATGAAGAACTAAACCATTAATTAATGATTACTGCATCAGCAACTAATAAAGAGTTTAATAGATTAAGTAATACATGAATTGCTATTAATTCAATGTGTAATTGTGTATTAATTCCTTAATAACATTTTATTAACTAGTGTAATTTAATGTGTTAATTACCACAATTAGTCAAAGCTATGCACTTCAACTTCCAGTTGTCTGCTTTAATTAATCATTAGCTAATGAAATGCAAAGGTATCATTATGTTATGACTTTACTTGTTGGGGCACATCATTATTAACTAGTCATTTAGTGATTGTAGTAATTTGCACATGAATTTGCACTAACAATGAAGTAATTGATCATGTATTAATGCATATTAGTGTACCTGTCATATTATCTGGAAGTTGAAATACAAGGCTTTGGCTCATTCTGGTAATTAACATATTAATGAACACTATTAGTTAAAATGAGTTATTATGGTATTAATCCACAATTACATATTTAAAAACAATTCATGTATGAACTAATACATTAACCCTACAGACTCTTAATTAGTAAGCTATTTTCTGTGAATGTGCAAGACTTCTAATTCATAAATAGCATGTCTATGTATCTATTAGCAGTGGCAAGTCACATACTCAGTAGCAGCAGCGTGCTTAGCAGTAACATCATATCAATTAACTATAACTATTGAGTTGTCATGTTAGAACAATACACCAAAACATATGTTTTAATTTTTAGGCACAGGACAAAACTCTTTACAGGAATTCCACATATAATGATGTCCACAACGTAACCACCCAGGACAACACGATCTCTGATGTTTATAGTGTGTGTGAGCGTAAGACTGGGTTCACGACTAGACCGACCACGATACAGGAAAAGACCAAACCGAGGAAGATGGCCATGAAAAAAGTTCAGATGTAGTATATTCTGAAGTCCACATGATACACAATAAAACAAAAGCCATCATCAGTGTTGTGCCTGAGGACATTTATGCTGAGGTGAAAATATAAATGTTTATTTCTCAAAGCAAAAAAAGACAAATGTTTTATTTCTGTATGCTTATATGTATTATATTGCTAGGCTATATGTCTTCTCATGTGAACAAATATATATCTCTTTTAGCTTTATATTTTCTGATGAATACAAGTAGGCTATTTTATTAAAAACAATGAGTGACTGCATTTCTCTCTATTTTCATTGTTTGTTTGGTTTGTTTGTTTGAATTTTTAGATTTTTTACTGATTAAAAGTATACTGAAAAATGTATAAACTGTTTGTATGCATATTTTTCTGTTACTTTATTGCAAAAAACAACAAAAAACAAGTTGTACATACAACATTTGAACTATTAAAAATGTCTCAACAATATTCCAAAATAAATAAAGGGTAAATGAATAATTAAACAATTAAAGTTTTTTTGGGGGGAGGGGGTGCGGGCGTATTCATTTATAGTCACATATAATGTTCTGTTGTTGCATTTCTGTGTTGTTTTAATACTGTATTGTTCACGATGCATGCGCGAGCACTGAACAAGAAGTCGTAGAATAAGAACGCGCATGCGTCGTAAGACATCTCTTAAATCTCTTGAGGCCCAGAAGGAAGAAAAGGAATAGTCGAATAAAGTCGATATTTTTGTTTTATTTCCACAGAAAAAGTATTCTCGTCGTTTGATAAACTTAGGGACGTGCACAGACATTTTGAGGGGCAGGGGCTCAAGTGAAAAAAAGGGCACTTCTCATAATTACGTTTTTTTTTTCAAAAAAGTATATACACAACTCTGACTTTTTATAATATTTATTAAAGTTAATTTTATCTTCCTCAAATTCACGCAATTGTTTCATTTTCAAGAGATGTCTACAAAATAATCAGTTCACACAGAAACTAATGTTCTCCCTAGTATTCACCAGGTTTATTGAGCAGCAATGGAAACTATGCCACAATGTGCATGTTTTCTATGCTATATATTTGATACACCTGATAGTGACATGGACTTAGTTTCACATTTGAGGGACTGTATCATCATCATCAAATAAAAATCCACATTTAGATGGAGTTTGTTAAAACCTACTATACTCCATCTGTTTGCATCTGTAGATTTCCTCTAAATTCACCAATTTAGTTTTCTAAAGTTCAGGGGAAAGACTATGATGTATGCAAGTCATTAACTTTAATAATAAGAATTTTAGACCACAAAAAGTCATAAAAACGTCCGGATTTTCCATACAAGGTCATAAATTACATTCAGCCACGTCTTAAATTTATATTTTTTTATTCAATGTAGAGTCAATATCGCCAATGCTCGATATCAATATCGAGTTCGATAAATGTTCGATAATATTTATGTGCCAAAAGCGGAACGAAACTCATTTGAACCGCGCGCGTCTCACGGACTGTTTATCCGCTCGGTTCAAAGTCCAAACGGCGGCGCGCAGCGCGAGCTCACTAGAGCTGACGCGTTAACTCTTGATCGACGCTTCAGACCCTACTGTCTATGTTCAGACCTGATATTTAGATACACTATTCAATAAATATATTTGTTTGACAGGGAAGCTGTGCTCAAACAGGAATATATATTATTTTTCAAAAATTAAAAAAGCACCCAGAAAAAGGGCAGGTGCTCAAGCCCCCTTTGATGTCTATGTGTGCACGTGCCTGATGAGCCACTGTAGGCACATGGAATATTTAAACATTTTTTTCATTGACTTTCTGGGCCGTCAAGTTTTTGATCCCTTAGGAGCCTATGTAGCAGTGATCCACCTCTCAAATGTAATCAAAAATATCTTAATTTGTGTTACGAAGATGAACGAAGGTGAACGAAGATGAACGAAGGGGTTGGTACAGCATGGGGGTGAGTAATTAATGACTTAATTTTCATTTTTGGGTGAACTAACCCTTTAATGTCCTCGTTAAATCAGTCAGTTAATCATAGTTAATTCAGTGTCAAAGAAGATTGAAGAAAAATAATGCATAACGGCCTACTTGAACAAATGGTAAATATATAGGCTACTTCTGTGGCTTAAGACTGCTAACCAAAACTGAAACAGAGAGGAAATTCCTCTAACCGGAGCTAAACATACAGATGTAAGCTATGTGAATTTGTGGTAAATTAGAACAGAGACAGTAAGTTTCCACTACTTTAGACTTTAGTAAAAATGTGTTATTCAGTACGTTTGTGTGAGGCTGCCTGACCTGTACAGTGTAACAGATGTTGCAAGCTAGCTAACATTGTGAGCATGTAGCACATCATTACTCTAAAAGTGCACGAAAAGAGCATTTTACAGAAATCTTTTACCAAGGCTTCAGACCTCCTATATTTCCAAAAAACTTCCTGTTTGATGACATTACACATGGGGTGTTTTGCAATGTCACGTCATTGAAACTTTAAAAGGCTGTTGCCACAAAGAGGAAAGTTTTAGGCACTTCTGCTTCTTAAGTAAAACTACTTTTTGGAGAGGTAAGACAGATTTGAATCTTGTATCTTTCTTTCGCACACAATACATTTTTATGTCTTATGTTGGCTATAACTTGATCAACAACATTATTTCACAGCTCACACATTATCTGTAATAATCGGAAACAGCGAGAGCTGAGTTGCTGGTGGTGAAAGTTTTAAGTTGATGACTGTGAGTTTCTGTGAGTTTTACTGAATAAAGTAACTCTGTTCCAGGAATTAATCCAATAAATAAATAAAAGGAAATAATTTGGTATAATCTTATGTATTTATGAAGTTAAGTGAATGAAAATCATTTATGTTTGTCTGTAGCTCAAATGTATCACTTTTGCTCATGTAACCAAATACAGTCAGGCTGATGGAGTCAAATATGGTAATAAATTGTATTTTTGATGTTACGACATAAAGCATTTTTTAGCTTATTCAACATGAATATTGACAGTGAATGAATAAAATAAACAATCAATACAACAGAATACATGTATCTAACACACATAGTAGAGCAGTGAAGTTGTTAAATGTTCATGATGGGTTTTTTATGTTGTATGTGTGATGTAGGGTACTGTGACGGTGTTGTGGACTAATTTGTCACTATTGTTGAGTTCAATGTCATCCTCGCCACAAACCCTGATGGCAGGAATCCAGATCACTTCCTTCATTTTCATCAGCTCTGTATTGATCCATACTTGCTCAGGTTGGTAGATCGTTGTTTTCATTATGAGTGAGGATGAATATAATTATAATGTGCATTGATAGAAATATTTAAATCCAAATACTCATTCCTTCACATCTCTAGCTTTACTAATAATGTTTTTATGTTTCAGCTGATAGTGATGTCTGCGCAGTGATTCCTCGGACAGTAACAGCTCTGACAGGCTCTTGTGTGCAGATTCCTTGTACATTCAACATCCCCGATTTTGAGGATAAACGTAACAAGGCAAAATCTATTAATGGGATCTGGCTAAAAAAGACATCAAGGTTTGCTGCTGAAGACAGTTTTATAGCTTTTAATAGCAGCAAAAACATCATAAGAGGATTTAGTGACATACAGATGACTGGAAATCTCAGTGAGAGAAACTGCACAACTGTCTTCTATAACATCATGATGAATCATTCAGATTTATACTACTTCAGACTGGAAATGGAGCCAGATGTGTTCAGAGCAACATTTAACCCCGAAAAAGATGTTTCAAAAAGACTGAGATCACTGTCAAAGGTAAATGTCATCTCCACTGAACAGACATCTTGGCATCCAAGATGTAGGCGTCTTTGTTTCCACAGTTTTTTAAATTTTGATATTTTTCGGTTAAACCGTTGTTGTCTATCAGTCATATAATGCACGTTTAGGGGGTCCACCTCAAAGAGCATGCACAGAGAAGTCAAAATTAAACATGATTTAATGACTCATAAATGTAAGCACACATTGATGGCCTAAGACACAAAACGAGCGGTTTGTGTGAGAAAACGAATAGTATTTATATAGTTTTTACCTTGTGTAACCACAGCCATATCCAACTGATTCTGACAGCACGGGCTCTTCGGCCTGCGCATGCCGCCAGAAGTGATCGGTTGCGTGTGTATGTCACTCATTGTTTACACAGAGATTGGACTTCTCTGTGCATGCTCTTTGAGGTGAACCCAGGGTGGACCCCTAAACCTCCATTATATGACTGACAGACAAAAATTTGACTGAAAAATATCAAAATTGAAAATACTGTGGAAACAAAGACATCTACATCTTGGATGCCCTTGAGGTAAGCTAAAACATATAAAAAATGTATTTCAATGTGAACTATCCCTTTAAGTGTCTTGCTCATAAACACCTCGACACTTGGTCAGCTTGAACCAACCTTCTGGTTGATGGTTCATATAATGATGATAAATACATTTTTATACTTTACGATATGTACAAAAAACTGTGACATATTATGAAGGTCTAGATATAATGCATTCTGCTCTTATTTCATGAATAGGGCAGAGTAACCCTGGGACCCTATCATGCAGCGGCAAGCGCGAACGCAAGTGTTTTTTGTTAGTTTCAGCCTGACACAGTTATCATTTTTCACGTCCCGTGCCACATTGTTTAAATAGTTCATGTTCATTGTTCATGGGCGTGCTGATCTGAAAACAAGGTGTATTCAGGCACATTGCTATTTTGAGGTAACTGAAATAGACTGGCATTGACCAACTAAAACCTGGCCTAAAGTCAATGGCGCAGTATTTTTTTGTTATATAAGGGGCGAATTAGTAATATGCTCCTATAGGTGGGTGCACATCGCATGTACACTCTGCTTATTACATAAACAGAGTGTCATCTGTTTACAAAAATCATGCCCAATATTTTAAAAATAAAAGGATTACAATGTAAAAGATTAGTATTGTGTACATAAAGATATGGTGGAATCCGGCTTGTCCCGTAGATGGTCTGCTTGTACGCTTTAACCTTGTGCACGAGTCAGATCCGTTTCCTCGATAGAGAAGCATTTAGTTTTCCATTTGCAAATTGCGTCATGTAAATAGTGAATGGGAAATTGGACTTTGAGGGCCAGATGTTACAGATGTACTATACACTTCAGGCATATTTGTTTTGCAACCATGGCGAAGTATGTACAAATGGGCAGACTGATCTCATGAAATTGCACATGTGTGACACGCCAATTCGTATTTCCATTTTTGGGTGCTATCAACACGCAAAATTGCTTTTCAGCGTGTTTATGAATGCCGTTGACTTAACGTTACTTACTGTATATATAAATATATGACTGACCCCAACCCCGTCCCTAAACCTAACCGTCACTGGGGTTAATAGCATTTATGAGTGTTCCCTTACCATCCTTGGAAAAGAAAGATCGCTCCAAGTAGATGTACATTTTGTTTCGTTTCGCTCGGACATTTAAAGGCGTGTTCATACACGCGGAATCAATCGGACGTTAATGGCGTAGACATACACGCATACACACGGATAGCTGAAAATGCGTATAAATAACACGCCACTTGACTTGAAAGTGGCGTGTATGTTTACGCAAAAGTCATGATGTCATGTTGAAATGGGACACACCAAGATGAAAGCGGAGACTGCCTGTCACAGGAACTGAAAATGTCAAAATGCGCTTTTCATGTCATCCATATGCATTCATGGGATGGTCAAGGGGATAGTGGGAGGGTCACATAAATAGATTATGTCTTTCCTAATTATGTATTCCGCGTTATGTACAGAAAAAGCCGGTGAAAGCGCCTCTAATTTCTGCTGAAAATTCTCCGCCTCTTAAAAGCACTTAGGAAGTGGGTTTCATGGCATATGCTTCCTGGTGAAATGGCAGCAGTAATCTGAGCAAGACCAAGACATAAGCCTAAGGAGACGAGCTGAAAAGGTTTTTTGAGTAAAAAAATTTAATCATTTAGCATTACAGATTAAGCAACTATGCAATATTACAGTTACTGGAAGAAATCAAATATGACATTGAATCTCTGACTCAGCCTTCACATTCCATTCCAGCAGTTGTTAAACTCCTCGCTACATTACAATTATTGGCATCAGGATCATTTCAAACAGTCATAGCATCAGCAATGAGTGGATGAGGCCCGTTAATTGCGCGTTGTAGATGCGCGAATTTATCGATAGAGTGGGTGAGGAACAGGTGCTACCTGATGAACTGCAAGTTTGGTACATAAGCGCACACTGCGTGTTTCACATCAAGCGCTTTCTGCGATCTTGGCCATGGCGCTATTAACGCTGCATTCGTAAATGTACGTACATCTGGCCCTCATTGTTTTTTTGCACATTATACCCATTACTCTATAAGAGAATATGGACAACCCTTTTAGACCATGCGCTGGGCTAGCCAACCATTTTCCCGCGTTAAATCTTGCTTTGAACACACCCTATGTGGACTTGCGCTGTGAGGTTTAGAAAATGTGCTTTAGATCGATTGTATCTGTCACAGACTTCACTAGACCACACCCACCTTGCCACAATTGTTAAAATAGTTCCCTTTCAAATCACCATTAACAACAACACAACACAAATACACCACACTTCAAGTGTGAAACCCCACTCTCTATCATGACTATGCATTCCATGTATCCCTTAACGATCAATCATTTCCCTAGATTCACCACAACCTCCTGAACTTAAACCCACTAATCTGAAAGCAGTAATGGAGAACACAACAGTCAATCTGAGCTGCTCCGCTGAAGCTCCCTGCCCAGAACAACCTCCTACAATATCCTGGTCTTACATCCCTGAATCTGCCCACTTTACAACACAGTTACAGGAGAAACCTGATAAAACCCAGTCAGTGTTTTCACACATGACCTTCAAAGCTTCATACATGGATCACAGAAAGAACATCTCCTGCATTGCTACATATCCAAGAAAATCATCTAAAGACTCAACTGTGGAGGCCACCGTGATGCTACGAGTCCTGTGTAAGAGATTTGGAATACTTTTGTCTCATAATCCTGATGTGATTAAATGAATAGGTCAATGCTATCATTTAATATTGAAAATAATATTATTAACTTTAAGTTCACTTACTCTGCTTGTGTTTCCATCAAAGTTCCACCAAAAGAAACTCACATCACCATCGATCCATCTGCTTTAGTCTCTGTTGGCACTAATGTGACTTTGACCTGCAAGAGCAAAGCCAGTCCATCAACAGGAATGAACTACACCTGGTACAAACATGGGCAAGAGATGGCTATAGCTCAGGGAAAGAAGATTAGTTTCATCGTATATCATAATGATACAAGATCGTACTTCTGTATTGCTCAAAATAAACATGGAAATCAGTCATCAGCAGAGATCCATCTCACATTTGAAGGTAAATAAAGCATTGACTTCAGATGTACTGGATTTATGAATACTGTTTAAAACACAATCCTGGTTAACTCTGTTTTATTTCAGAAGAAGTGGATTCTCTCAGCGTGTGATATATGGTTGTACAGGAGGACTTTTGGCTTTTGTTCTGTTGTCTGCAGTATTTTTTTACTGTATGAGGTAAATGTATAATAATAGATATATGTAAATTAATTAATTCATTCATTTAAATTATTGAATTACTTGATCATTTCATTTATTTTTTACAACAGATCAAAGACATCAAGTCAAGCTCATGTCATAGGAAGAGATCAGGTGGGTTTTTTATAAGAGTCCTACTAAATGACATGAAACAGTTAAATAAACAAGACATTAGCATCAAGTAACTTACATTTTAGGGATGCACCGATATGAAAATTTTGCCCGATACCAGTAACGTTTAATACTTTATTTTTGAAAGCCGATAACCAATATATCTGCTGATAAATTGCAAATGATTGCAAATCCAAAAGTCTCACAATTAAATCCATGTCCCAAGTGCACAATTTTAATGATGTTAACATGTTGTACCGAAGATTTCAATCATATTTCAAGAAATTCAAAAACATAAACAGTGCTCAACAAGTGACTCAGCTGAAGGGAATAATACATTATTTATCGGCTTTAATATATCGGCCACATTTTCTAACCAGGCCGATAACTAAAACATTAAAAATGAACATATATCGGCCGATACTCGATGTGCGTGCCGATATATCGTGCATCCCTATTACATTTTATACAAAATAATTGTCAGTTGTTTTATCCACAACAAAAATGTTCCAGAACGAATCTACAGAATTTACCTTTGCAATTGCAATTCAAATTTTTTTAACAAGTAATTACTTCACAATCGCATAAAAAATGTGTTTAGTATGAATGTTATCCGTGCATACTACATGTTGTCATTATCATGTGGCTTACCACTACCGGCTGTGAGTTGTGCCGCTTTACTGCAATTCATAAATCCTTTCCCCCAGCCTCATGGATAGTAAAGTATCCATCGAATGCACACTTCAGAATCTCGCTAGAAGAAGTAGGTCATCCGGGTACTTTTTGCCTACTCTTTTATGAGGACTGTGAATTCAGACATACTTCTTAAGCTGGGACCGAGATGGGTCTTGTGCATGTTGGCCACTTGGGTCCCACCTAGTACCAAGTGCAATCCTACATGAAATCCATCTGAGCAATTAACTTGGGGCCATCATGGAACCTACGTACAATCCCATACAGAGCCCATTTTTCTGCCCATTTCAAACCCGCATGAGCCCCACATACAAATATTGGCAGCCGGGACGAGATGGGTCTTGTGCATCTTGCCCACTTGGGTCCCACCTAATCCACCTGGGCAATTAACATGGAGCCTTTATGTAACCTGAGGACAATCCCATACAGGGACCATTCTTCAGCCCATTTCAAACCCACATGGGCCCCCACATACAAATGTTGGCTGGGTTTAAGCTGGAACCGAGATGGGTCTTTTGCATGTTGCCCACTTGGGTCCCACCTAGTACCAAGTGCAATCCTACATGAAATTCATCAGGCAATTAAAATGGGGCCATAATGTACCCTGCAGACAATCCTACATGGGGCCCATTTTTTCAGCCCATTTCAAACCTATGGGCCCTACATACAAATGTTGGCTGTCACATAGTCTGTTTTTCACCTCTTATGTAGTAGGGAAGTATGCGTTTTGAGATGCTGTCAAGTTATGGCGGCATCCGAAAATGTAAAAATGTTGCCTTCGAAGGACGCATTCCAAGGTAGGAAGGCATCAATGCACGTCCGATTTCAATGTTAGCTTCACTTCCTGTTGCCTGAGATTCCAAAATCTTCATCTGATTTTTGAAGGCAGCGTAGATGTATCCTTCGTTGCCTTTGGTATCCCACAATCCTGTGCGTTCCATTTGGTGACAGTTAAGCTAGAAAAAGAAAGATGAAGGTTGCAGTTGCTGGACAGTTTGTATGTGATTGTACATTTTTGACCAGTTTTCCACTTCTGATGTCATTTCTTAGTGAGAAATTACTACTGTAGTTATTAAATATTTGTTTAGTTCTCACCAACACTCGCTCTCATTTTGCTGTGGATCATTAAACTGCTACGTTGCCTCAGACGTCTGTCCGAAATCAGTTTCAGAAGGCACCTTCGTGCATTTTAAGGCATTAAGCCAGCAAGGCAACATGTCAGTTGCCTGAGTTTTCATATGCAGCCTAAATTAATGATTAAGTTGAGTGAATGAATCAATGATTCACTCATTGAGACAGTCCCTCGTCGCCACCTATTGTTGTACCAATGTAATCTGCAGAAAGAGTCACTGAATGTTGTTAAAAGTAAATAGTTTTCTTGTAATGTTCTAAAAACTCACTCATTATAGGATCTCCTCAAACAACACTTAATTTGCAGCAGAATTCAATTTCAAAAAGAATAATTTTAAAATGACTTATTTTTCTCAGGCTACGGATAAAAACGGTGACATGGTGGCTATCTATGCTAACAGTTCCAGTGCGATCAGCAAGAAAAGTGAAAAGAAAGAAACTGATGATCTCCACTATGGAGAGATTGACTTCTCCAAACTCCAGACGGGCGACATGACGAGGGAACACTCAAACAATGACCCACAGACAGAGTATGCTGAGATTCAAGTGAAAGGGAGAAACAACAAGAATCAAAAGTGTTGAGCAAATGGACAAACAAATGTAACATTGCAAACCCTAGCATCTAAAAGGAATATTATTTGTATATAATATTAAATGCTTTTGATTGGCCAGCTATGATAATATGTATTCTGGTTACTTTGTTAATTCCAAAAAAAAAAGACAAAAAATCTTGTTAAACTATAGGTCACTGTTAGCCTGACTTCGTCATACTCATATTCTATTGAGAATATGAGTCTGAAACTGCTTCATTGGGCTTTGATTATGAGGCGTGTCTTAACCGAACCAGGAAAAAAACAAAACTCTGCACTCAATTGGATAGTCGGTAGACCTACAACCTATCAGAGCAACGCAGTAAGTCAAATACTTTGCATTTCACGGTTGTCAACAGAACTTACTTATTTTAGAAGTAAAATAACGAGTGTTGCTTATTTTACTTCATAAGTGCGACCAAAGGAGAAACCACAACAACCACAGGCTTTTCATCACTTCCCATCTTCTTCAGCGACCGTCAGAGCCAGCTGATAAGTTACACTTGAAGGACGGCAAAGATATCTTTCCGAATCGACAAATGCCTTGATTGCTGTTTTCTGTTTGTCTATTAAAATTAATGTGCTGTCAATTCATTTTATAACAGACGCCAGCAGTCAGGAATCTATACATCTCAATTCTCCAGCTGCAGTCATCTCTGAGAGAAACCAGTTAAGTGCGCCGTCTTCGATGAACGTGATGATTATGTCCTCTGAAGATTACCTGTCTCATCATTCGCATAAAGCCCGCCTGGCAATTTGATTGGCCCGAACGTTTTTAGCCTGATCATAATTACTCCTAATGGATTCAGTTCAGATCTGAACTTCCCGTCCAAAAAATGTTGTGGGCGGAGTTCGGGCTGGCATCCAGGCTAGGTCACCGTGATTTTTCGACATGTTCCTGGATCATCAATTTTGTTGACCCTGGAACAACATTCCTGTCTGAAAATTGAGTCATAACCCTTTAAAGCTAACCCTACCCATAACTTATCCCCAAAATCAGAGGGAAATGATAGGCGAATAACACTGATGTAGAAGCACCTAACCCTGGTTGTAAGCCTAAACTTGACATTTACTGTGAACTTTTCCTTCAAATCTGATTGATTGTTTGAAATCTTGTATATACACGCATTCATACACTCATACATACATATATAGGACCAGAATTTGATGAAATATGCTTTTTGTTATGTATATGCTGTGTGCTTTGTGTGGCCATTTGAGTTAATAAATGGTTTAGAATCTCTGAGAAATTAAGTTTTATCAATTTCTATTTTTTACCCTACCCTTTTCAGATTAACCCTACACATTCAGTATCAATTTATTTAAATTGCATTCAAATCAGAACACAATAATATACCTTCCTAATGCAATGTTAAAAAATCTCATACAAGCAACTGTGTTGAGAATGGTGATAGTGCTAGATCATATCTCAGCCTTTACTAACTTTAGAAGTTGTTGCAGGATAAGGAAAATATTTGGACACTTCTGCTTTTCAGTTTAGTTAAAACTCTGCTCAGATTTTAAAGAAACTACACTTGACTTTTTTCTTTCTCACTCACTATTTTCCTATCATTATTCACTATATTCTTATATCTAATTAGCTAATTAATTTAAACTTCATAGAAAATCTGTACTGTGAGGTTTGTGTGGATTTGGAGATTTTAACTGTTTTGTCACATTATTTAAATCATACAGAT
The DNA here is from genome assembly GCA_030378365.1 of Hybognathus amarus. Classification (NCBI taxonomy): domain Eukaryota; kingdom Metazoa; phylum Chordata; class Actinopteri; order Cypriniformes; family Leuciscidae; genus Hybognathus; species Hybognathus amarus. Next base: position 48,476 of record JAQIUQ010001626.1, on the reverse strand, counting down.
AAGTTTTATTCAACACAAAATACAATAACAGACAACTGTTCTCTGACACAAATTCATATAATTGAGTCAATGTTTTTAATTTTTAATAATAGTGCAAAAAATACCAGTCGACATAGTTAGTAATAAAGAACAAATAAATATGTTCTCAGGCAATTTCCATTGATTTGCCCATGAAGCTCAGAAAAAATTGAGTGCTTCTGAGTGATCATATGTAACAAAACCATACCCATGAGTACGTTTTGGGTTACAAATATATACATGGTCCCTTGAGAAGGGAAACGAGATACTGCGTCCTAAATAAAACACTATGAGGAGCTCCATCAGCGTGACCATGATGTCACTACTGGTGTGTCTGTGAGTATTAAAGGGTGCCTGTAGTACATGACATGTCACTCAAGTTTGCTAAGTGGTCTCATATGCCTTCAGTTGACCTGAAGCCCTGCAGTTGAGGTGTCTGAGGACCAGGTCCCTGTGTGCACACAATAAATCTGAGGCCCTGTTTACACCTGGTATATAAAGATATGTTTTGGTTGATCGGATCACAAGTGGAACTGACGCTGAAATACAGGTGTCAATAGGGTCTAAAACGTTTCTGAGCTTTTCCACTTTCTACCATTTCCAGCGAAACGCATTCAACTGTATTGCTTTTGTAGAGTAAATGCTCACGTGCAGTGTTGGGGAGTAGTTAACTACAAGTAGTGTAGCTACTAACTTAACTACATTTTTCAGTAGCTTGGCAGTAGCTCAGTTGCTTTTTAAACAGTGTAGCTTTTCCAGTAGCTAACTACTTTTTGCAGCAAGTAGCGGTGTAGCGTGAGCAAAAGCTACATTGCTACATTGGAGCCTGCGCGAATCTGCGCAATGCAAGGATATTCTTCTTCTTGTTAGATTACAAACTAATTTTTTTGCCAAATACCTCCACCTGTTGTTTAATCACGCATCTTGCGGCTAACGGTTCACTGACGTAGAAGAACTGGGCTGACACACCCATATTATGATTATATAGCAAGACATGACGGCAGATTTGGAGGATGGAGAAACAACTAACGATAATTACCCATGGCCTTATTTGTCCAAGTTCAAACAGTATTTTTGAGAAAATGTTCTACATGCAATTTACATTGGATGTATATTTCGTTCTTGCAATGTTGAAGGCTATTTGTTGCAATTTTGCACTTTTGAAACTCTTTGAAATCGTAATTGTATTGCCTTGTTTTAAACACTAAATTTTTACTTAAAACATTCCTCAGAGACTTATTCAGTTATTTACAATATACGTTGTTCAAAAAAAGCAAAAGTAGTTTCAATGTAGCTGAGCTACTTTTTGATAGTAACTTGTAGTGTAGCTAACTACTTTTCTAAACGGGTAGCTTGACTGTAGTTTAACTACTTTAACTTACAGAGCTGTAGCTTGTCAAACTACAGTTTCAGTAGTAGCTTCCCCCAACACTGCTCACGTGGTCATTTCGAACAGCTCGTTCGAACAGCCACAAAAGACTTCCTACTCCCCACCTACTGAACAAATGCATAAACATTATGGGGAAACTACGTTGAGCCAGACGGGATTGAAGCTCTGTCGGCTGAAGACCCAAGTTCTCTTTCGAGAGTTTCAAGTTTGCAATTGAATGGGCTTTATGCACAGCTGCACTACTTCCTGAACTTAAGCCAGCTCCTTGTTTCCTGTCTGCCATTATTGGCCAAGCTTGATTAATTCAGGTGTGTCTGATTATTGTTGCCGTGACAACTGAGGTCAGGCACACCTGAACTAATCAATTTGTCCAATAATGGCAGACAGGAAACAAAGGAGCTGGCTTAAGTTCAGGAAGTAGTGCAGCTGTGCATAACGCCAATTACTTACTCAAATGAGCACGCTAGACAGCCTGCTAATTTTAATTTAAGGATAATTTTTGGCTTCAATATCTCAAAAAGATTAATCTTTCCCATAGCGTAAGCTAACTTGCTCAATAGAGAGGACTGAGGTTACGTTAGGTAACCAATACGTTTTGTCTGAAGACGAAAAACACATCAAGCACAATGTTTTCTCACCATTTCTGATTTGCAACACGTGGTCTAGTGGCTACTCAGAGCAGAAAGTGTCTGTTCATATGTAGATGCGCACATCACTTTGTCCATTATATTCAGAACGATCTGAATAAGCATACATTTACCTGCCCAGACCCCTCCCTTCTGGCAGGAACTCAGGACAGAAGTGGTTGGAAAGTGGACAAAAGAGACGGATTAAAACAGCAGTAAACGGGAATGTGCTCCCTCGTCAGTTTATTCCAATCAACCAAAACGCATCTTGAACAGGGCCTGAGTGAGTGAGCTAATCAGACAGTCATCAAGATCATCTAGAATTTGAACGGGCAAGGGCACTCTGACTCACAGCACCATCACTCGGCATCCAATGTTGCATTCTTTGACAGCAAAACAAAAGGTTTTTAGTTCATTAGGCCTGTTCAGAGATTTCCACGATGCATGCGAGAAGTTGCGATCAGTTGAGTATAGAGGGAATGCGGTGACAGTGCCACCTTTGGCCGGAGTGCTGCAGTTTCTCACAGTGAGTGGCAAAAAGACTGAGCGGCTGTATATGTGTTGAGCGTGAATGCCGGAAAAACAAACACAACACTTATAAAGTGGGAAAGAGCTTTGCGATTGACTGTACAGCTAGATTTGAAAAAATCGTAGGTATATTTTTACAGACTGCCATAGAAAGAGGAGCAAATGGATCGCTGCAATTCACAGAAACAACTGGACTCCAGTCAGCGAAAGGTGGATTTGCAGTTATCATTTTGTGTCAATATGCTGAATTTAACTGTAAAACCATACCCATATATTTTGTATTGTTATATATATATTAACAACTCATCAATTAAATATGTATCTATTCCATATTCTGCATTATTGGATTTTTTTTTTTAATTAACACTGACTAAAAAAAATTATAAAGTTTTAGTGCTGTACTACGATATAGGCTATAACACTGATATAAGTAATCACCTAGATTTAAACCTGATATTGTATTTATATAAAACATTCACAGGCAAATTTGCTTTATGTTTAGGTTATATTGCTTCTATTTCCCGGTGTCGAAATCAGGCAAACATAAATGTCAGGCGACACCGATTCCTGGCTGCATGTCAATATCCATGGATCACTGATCTTTAGTAAGTTGTAAGGAACACTATATTGAGTCCAACATTTAATTTAAATTGATAAAATTGTTCGTTTTAGTCGCATTTTCGCAGTTTCCCCTATTAAATCCAGTCACGCAGCAGATCTTTTGCCACTCGGTCAGGCTGAGAGGGGGTTGTTCTGGCTGGAAAGTCACGTGAATGCATTCCCTCTATTTGCGCATGCACTCGTGGAAATCTCTTGAACTCTCTCAGGCCTACAAGGAGGAAAGGAATAGTCGAATAAAGTTCGTTATTTTTGTTTGTTTTTCGCACAAAATATATTCGCGTCAATTGATAAACTTATACTTGAGCCACTGTTGTCACATTTTCTTCATTGACTTTCTGGGCCGTCAAGTTTTGATCCTTAGGAGCCTATGTAGCAGTGATCCACCTCTCAAATTTAACAAAAAATATATTTATTTGTGTTCCGAAGATGAACGAAGGTCTTAAGGGGTTAGTACAGCATGGGGGTGAGTAATTAATGACTTAATTTTCATTTTTGGGTGAACTAACCCTTTAATTAAAAAAGGTAAGATGTATACACATACACAGCATATGCCTACAGACTTCTGTTCCTCGACATTTTTCCATTTTTTTATAGAATATTGTATTATTTTGCATAAGTATGTTTGCCAAAAACTATTGACAGATGTATTTAGGTCGGCAAAATTACCTAATAATTTAATGAAGTATGGGTGACCCCTGCTGGTTTAAGTAAGAATTGGACCCTAATCTACAGTGTGACGCATTTTTCCAATATGATCAAAATTTTGCTGAAAAACCTTTTGTATTCAGTTTTTTACATGCCTTCTGCCCTTGATAGTTTAACCTTTTTTTAAAAAGGACTTTTGGTATAATTGTAAAAATGTCACCTTCAGTCATGTTTTTGCACATGCTTTTTCACTGTGAAATCTTGAATTATTTTCATAAACTGGACTGAAGCTTAGGTTTACTTGATCATCTATACATCACTTTTTAGAATAATCAATCCTGAATATCAAATGTGATATTAAAAACTAAACACAAGAAAAACTATGATCATAAATTTAAGCATTAAATATGTATAATTTATGTATTTATATGCATTTTAGTCTGTTATACTGTTATATAATCTCATTGATTTACACAACCAGCTATCAGAATTTCATCTTACTTTTTGGCCATATAAATAACCATGAGTTCCATATTCTCACTACATCATAATTTATGGGCCATAAAAGCCTGATGTATCAAATATGTTAGGAATCATAAAACACACAAGCAAACCTTTTTAAGGTTCAGTTGTCCCATTAACAATTTTTTATGACTTATTAATGTCAGACAGAGTTAACTAAAGACAAATTTCAGTGTTTTATCATTGAAGAGTAGCCTATGTGTAAGATAAAATTCACTTTCCAAATTAATCTTATGTGACAATGTCCTCTTCAAAAACAGAACGTATACTCCGCAAGTGAGATTTATGGCATATTGTGTGAAGTATATATCACCTAAACTTGACACACCATATCATTCTGTCTTTGTTTATAGTTAATGAAAGATTTTATTGCAACATTTTATGATATAAGAAAACCAACTGACGCACATGAAGTTTGTTTTAGAGTTGAATTTATTCAGTCAGCTCAGGTAAAAACACACATTCAAAGACTGAGACACATTGGTACTCTTTGGTCGCAGATCCTTCAACCCCAGCTCATCCTGAATCACATCAATCATATTACACGCATAAAAGTAAAATTCTTTGGAAATAAAAATTCGGTTTTCATTAGGTAACCAATGATGATATTGGTGCTTCTAAAGACATGTCTGATATTTCTGCTTAAAATGACTAGTTAATAGGTAGTGTACTCATCAACTTGATGCTGTGGTTTAAATTCATCATGTCACCTAGTTTGTACCGAAGATAATCTAAAATGGCATTTTTTGGTAGATAGCATGTAAACATTAAATAGAGTTTTTAGCTTCTATGGTAAGATAAAATAAGGCACTTATTGGTGCCATCCAGTGAACTTTTTGGCATCTGGTGAACTTTTTGGTTTTGGGTTTCTCAGATGCATTGTCCACTGCAGTGCAACAGTCAGTCACATTAAAACAGTTACCTCCACCTCAGCCCATCCAATTCCTCACATCTACTCAACATTAATGTAATGTAGTGTCTGTTCGAATTCCTCACTCTCTCTTCCAGCGCCTTCAGCTCTCCTTCCACTTGTGCCGGTAGATCAGCGCCAACCTGCTGGGTGAAGTAGCTCCGAAGCTCCTGAGCTTCCTTCTGCCAGAAGGGTTTGGGCAGGTCAAAGAGGGCACCCATATCAACATTCCCACCCAGGCCTTCTGTGTTTATGGCACCGCTTTGTGGAATCCATCCCACGATGCTCTTGGTGGCAGCCTCGTCTTCACTGGTACGGCTGCAACGTTTGAAGATCCACTTCGAGGACACGGGCGTTCTCTCCAAACCCTGGCCACAGGAAAGAGCCGGTCTTCTGATCTTTCCGGAACCAGTTGACGTGGAAGATCTTGGGGAGCTGGGTCGGGCCCTTGCGCGTCTCCATACTCAACCAGTGGGTCAGATAATCACCGAAGTTGTAGCCGAAGAAAGGACGCATTGCGAAGGGGTCATGCATGATTACTTTACCTGAGGAAAATTAGCCATATTGTCATTTATGAAAAACAACAGTTTAGGTTTTTGTTCAGTTTGTCACAAAGTGCATCTGCTAGTTGTGTAACCAACTAAAAAAGTTTGTACCTTTATGTTCAGCAGCGGCTGTGGATTCAGATCTCATGGCTGCACCCACAAACACACCATGACGCCAGTTAAAGGACTCGTACACCAAAGGCACACCTGGGAAAAAAGACAAGGTACATTTTTAGATATAATGTATATCTCATATAAACATAGTTGTATGTAGAATAACAATTAGGAATGCACCGATATGAAAATTTTGGCCGAAACCGATAATACTTTATATTTGAAAGCCGATAACCGATATATCGGCCGATAAACTTAAATCCAAATTTTTATCTAATTTTGAGAGCCTGATTACAAAAACAAAAGTCTCACAATTAAATCCATGTCCCAAGTGCACAATTATAATGATGTTCTCATTATAGTGTTGTATAGCTGATGACGATTTGAGCTGCACATGTTGTATCGAACCGTATTTTCATTTTTTTTAAGAGATTTCAATCATATTTCAAGAAATTCAAAAACATAAACAGTGCTCAACAAGTGTCTCAGCTGAAGGGAATAATACATTATTTATCGGCTTTAATATATCGGCCACATTTTCTAACCAGGCCGATAACGATAACATTAAAAATGAACATATATCAGCCAGATACCCGATATGCTGGCCGATATATGGTGCATCCCTAATAACAATATAAAAGTTTTGATTCAGTGACACCCACCTTCTGGTCTTCTGCCACCAAATACAATGGCATCAATAGGGACGCCCTCATCACTCTCCCACCGTGGGTCTATGATAGGGCACTGGCCAGCAGGGGCACAAAACCTAGAGTTTCGGGTGAGCACACAGTGCAGAATCGCCTGAGAAACAGAAAAGAAGTAATAAAAATGAAAAGTTGTATTTATATAATAATCATATATACATTTTTATTTTTAAAAATCGAATAATTTTATTTAGAAATTAGATTGATATTTTAATGAATGTTTCCCTTAACTGTCAGTTGGACAATTGACACTTTTTTAATTGCCTTTTTCCCCAATCGCATATTTTATTAATCATCATACTGTTATGCCTCGTTTCCACTGAGCGGTACGATGTACGAGTTCGGGTCGGCACGCATTTATTTGCGTTTCCACTGTCAAAAGTTGTGAATGGTACCAAAAAGCGAACCGTACCGTACCACTATTTTGGGTACCCTTTCGTTGGGGTACCTGGCACAGTGAAAGGGTACTAAAAGGTGGAGCTGAGCTCACTGCAGAACGGTGATTGGTGGACAGAGTGTCATCACTCGCGCGTGCTAAGGGCATTAGAAGCATAAAGTTGAAATATTATTCTACTGTTATTGTGTCACGAAATGTAGTTTTAAGAGTTTTTCAGGTGAGAAAGTAGTTTTTGAAAGCTCAAATCTGTGGTTTATTTATAGATTTATGATAATTTGACTGAGATCCATTTCAAGCGATCACCGGACGCTCGCGCTCGTGTCCCGCCTGGAACAGCCTTTCCTCGGCTAGTCGCTCTGATGTTTGCCGCTGACTCGGACGTCTCTGTAGTGGTTAAACATGAGATGTAGTTCGTCTTGTATAAACCTAACAAGTGATCTTTGGTCTCGTGAATCTATAATTCGTTCCCTGGCCAATAGCTTTGGCAGAAGGCTACGTGAAGTTTCATATCTTTGAGCGCTGAATTTGTAGTTGACTGACTGAATTGTTTCTTTATGTAATTTAAGCTTTACTGTATATCTGTTTGTACCTTTTACTAATACTTTTATAATGGCTATTATTGATAAAACTGAAATGCAACAAAGAGATAATTTTGTCATATTTTAAATTGTATTACAAGATAATCTGTTGTTTATTGCAACATTTGTACCAATATCAATATGCAATACATTACATATTGCCTGGAATATGTTTAATATTTTTACATTTAAACTGAAAAGAGGCAGGGTTGTGTTTTATATTTAGTTTTGTTATAAATATAACATTACATACATGCAGTGAATAATCAATAGGCTATGCGTTGCCTGAACCACATTTGTGTGCTTTATAATGTTTAAAATGTATTGAAATGAAATCGAAAAGAAGCAGAGTGGTGTTTTATAACATATTTCGTTTTATTATTGCCTAAAATGTACATACAGAGATAACCGGAGTCGCAGAGCCAGAGCGAGTTGAGTGCCGCGTTCAAGAACGCGCTGTTCCATTAGCAGGGATCATTCTCCTGAGTCGGACTTTGCGATGGCTACTTGGTATTGAGAAACGCCTAATGCCAGCGCTTGTTTCTAGTGACAAACATGCTGAGAAGCAAGAACAAGATCTGCTGTGCTGTCTGTCATCCATTGTTGTTTACTATGTCGCTTTCTTCGCGCGAAAATGACGTCGATTCGCTTCCTTCCAGCAAACACCACGCCTATCAAGTAAGGGTACTGTTGGCGGTGGAAACGCAAGCCTGATCATGGTGGTACCCGGCCCGTACTACTGTACTGTACTGTATCGTACTTGCAATCGTACCTTCATCCTCAGTGGGAAATCGAGGCATAATGCTGACCCTGGACCACAAAACCAGTCACATAAGTAAATTATTTTTAAAATTGAGTATAAAAATAAGATTTATTGGTCATCTAAAAGCTGGATAAATAAGCTTTCAATTCATGTATGGTTTGTTAGGATAGGGCAATATTTGGCCGAGATACAACTATTGAAAATCTGGAATCTGAGGGTGCTTTAAAGTTGTCCATTTATGTTTGCGATTTTGCAGCATTCACTCACAAAAATAAATGTTTTATATATTTGCGGTAGGAAATTTACAAAATATTTAATGGAAAATAGCCTAATGATTTTTGGCATAAAATAAAAATGGATAATTTTGACCCATACAATGTATAGTTGGCAGTCTTGTGACTTGTTTTGTGATCCAGGGTCACAAATCAGGTACCACTCGAAAGCGTACACCCTCATCCTGTGAAAACCATTTTGAAATCATACATTGCATTCTTTTTGAAAACAGTACTTAAATTTCTACTAGTGGGCTCCTCCCCCCTAGTGGGCGATGTCATGACAAACTCATATCGCTTGAAAGGTCTAAGACTCAAAGTTCCTTAATTGGTGATTGTTTTGTGATAGAAGTGATATTATGACAGACATTTATTACTTTGTGACAGGAAAACACATAAATTAAATGTAGGTGACATATTTTTTTGTTTTTTTGAGGGTTTTTTGAGGGGGGACAGAGCCTAAACAAAATCTCATGGTAACTCTTCTTATCAATAACAATTCTTAACAATTCTTATATCAACTTCAAATTTGGAACACAACCTAACTTAAATTGCTTTGTAGATATAAATATTTTGTAAAAAATAAAATGTTTGGCACAGTACATTCAATTTAAACTTCTATAACCTTTGAACTTTTTTATTTTTTTGAAGTGCTATATAATCTGATGAGTCTTTTTTAAAAAGGGACCAACCTTAGGTCTATTCCAAAGCATTTTAAAGCATTCAAAGCATTAAACAATTTAAGTTTGGATAGCACATTTTCGTGTCTACAGATCTTTTGTCAAAATGACTTTACTAATCAATGATCTTACCATATTTCCATGATTTTCCGTGCCAGTCTGTGAGCTTGATTCCAGGTGCAGGTCGTATCCAGACCCTCCCACCAAACTCCCCCATCGCTGGTCTTCGACGTTAGTGAACACTGTGTTCCTGGAGATGGTTGACATGGCATGAGGGTTGGTCTTTAAGGACGTCCCGGGGGCAACTCCAAAGAAACCATTCTCTGGATTAATAGCTCTGAGTTTACCTGGTGAAGAGAGTCAAAATGCACCAACGTTTGTATACAATACACAACAGTTTTTCTCTCAAAAGATTCCTCACGTCATACATAAATACACTATCCTGCAAACCTGTTTCTGAGCAACTGTTAATTAAGTGTTAGTTGAGCCATGCAATTATTTCTATTTTAATTAGTTAATTCTTTGCTGCCCAATAAACATGCTGAAAATTAGAGATGTGGTATAATTTTTTGCGGTCCATAAACCCACACTTGTGTCAACATTTGCATCTGTTGTCTAGGTCATATTTCTCACCCTGACTGTCAAATTTCATCCAGGCGATGTCATCGCCCACACACTCCACCTTCCAGCCTGGCAGAGACGGTTTCATCATGGCCAGGTTAGTCTTTCCCACAAGCGCTTGGGTAACGCAGCTGCAATGTACCGTTTTACGCCCTGAGGATTTGTGATACCCAGAATCTGGAGGGAAAAGAAACAGGGATGAGTATCAACATCATGTTTTATAAATGAATACTCCAGCTAAGAGAGTAGTACAACAGTAAGATGCACTCACATTTAAACAAAATAATTCAAGTTCTTTAGAAATCTTCCTTGCATGTTTTCAGGAAGTGAAACTATGGCTTACACAAATGGCTTTAAATAAGAATAAAACTTAAGTAATACTGTTTGGACCAAGTAATTTCTATGACTTTGGTAATCCGGACCTTGGCGACTTTAATTCTTATGTTAGCCCATTTGTGAAAACCTCTGTGTTCTGTTTGATTCAGGCCTCAAGATTGATAAACAAATTAATTCCGACATAAAATCATGTTTCTTTCATTTACAAAGTCTTGCAAAAGTTCTCTCTAAAGACTTTGAAATAAGTTTTCCACGCGTTCAACACCACACCCCTTGATTATTGCAATGCACTTTATTATGGAGTTAACCAATCATCAATTGGGCGTCTTCAAATGGTTCAAATGAGAATGGAGTTTAAAATCGTAGTTTTTGTTTTTAAATTGTTATACGGCCAAGCATCAGGGTATTTATCTGATTTATTACATTCTCACAACCCTTCCAGGTCACTCAGGAATAACTGTGGAATAGCCTACCAGTATTGATCCGAATGGTGTCATCACTTGCCAATTTTAAATCAAAGCTTAAAACACTTTTTTTTTAAAGCTGCAGTTCACAGTTTTTCCTCTTTGTCGCCATCTCTGTTCAAAATCTGAAATTGCAGTCATTCGGAGAATTATCAACTTTATGTGAGTTGTGCCTCGGCAAGGAACAGCGCGGATGAAAACTCGCCGGCCTCGAAAAGTTTATTAAAGACATCGTTAAAATAGTTAAAGTGACTACAGTGGCCAAATTTTAACTTTATCGAATGACGAGAACACTTTTTGTGCGCAAAAACAAACATAAATTATGACTTTATTTCAACTATTCACTTCCTTCTCTATGGGCCTCTAGTCAGTTTACGTAGTGTGATAGCGTAGAGCTAAGTCACACGTAGGCTCACTATTGGTCGATGCTGGTCATGTGTGTGATGTACAACAACAGATCGCCCAGAGAGAAGGAAATGAACAAATAAACACAACAAGTGTTCTCATCGTTTGATAAGCTTAAGATTAAGCCACTGTAGTCACTTGGACTATTTTAATGATGTCTCTATAACTTTTCGAGGCCGGAAAGTTTCAATTCCTCAAGAAGCCTATGGACTAGTATGCAGGAGTGATCCAGCTCTCAGATTTCATCAAAAATATATTAATTCGTGTTCTGAAGATGAACGAAGGTCTTACAACATAAGGGTGAGTCAATTCTGACAGAATTTTTTTTGCAATTTTTTTTTTGCAAGTGAATTTTTGGGTGAACTTTAATAGATTGTAACTTCTGTCTTTGACTATATTGTTTTGTTCAGCACTTTGGTCAACTGTGGGTTGTTTTTAAATGTGCTTTATAAATAAATAATGAAATTAATTTGTTGTAAATTCGCAAGCAAGAGCCAGGATTTTGTCTGATGTCCCATACCAGCATGTGTTCAGCCAACCAGCCTTCGTCTTTGGCGATGCGTGAGGCGATACGAAGAGCAAAGCACTTCTTTCCAAGGAGCGAGTTTCCACCGTAACCGCTGCCGAAGGATAAGATCTGCCTGGTGTCTGGGAGATGTGAGATCAACACCTTCTCTGGGTTACAAGGCCAGCTGTTTACTAAAGGAGCTGTGCAGGAACAACACAGAACGAGATATAGGTAAGAAAAACATATACATTACCATTCAAAACGTTTGGGGAAGTAAGCTTTTTTTTTTTCTACTCTCGGTTTTACAGACAAGGCTTAAGTTAGTCCTAGACTTAAATACATGTTTGAGCTGTTTTAACTGAAAGCAACTTGCACTACCATACCTTAAAATATGTATTTGTATTGTCTCAATACCAGTAATGCTTTTTTCTAAAGAACAATTATAAAAGCTACCTAAATGTCCTAATTGAACTTGAGGCCTAATCCTGGCTTAATCTAAACCCTGTCTGTGAAACCAGGCCTAATACTTTTAATCCACAAGGACACATTAAATTGATAACAATATTGGTTTTGTTCAGAAAATGCAACAAAAAGAGACAAAATGGGTCATTTGATAAAAAAGTGGGAACTTTAGAGTTTCATTTGATGGATTGAATCATGTTTACATTTAATATGGCATTAAATTAAAGTAGTTAAGGTACCTTTGAGTGGTAAAGGTCGTCCCACAGAGTGCTGGCAGCGCACAAACTCCGCCCCTCTGCTAGTTTCTCCAGCACAGGCGTCCCCATGCGCGCCATGATGCCCATGCTAGCCACCACATATGGAGAATCTGTCACCTGGACACCAAACTTAGCAAGAGAAGAGTTCACAGGGCCCATACTGAAGGGGATCACATACATAGTGCGTCCTACAGAGGGATAGAAAGTAAGAAATATTCAGACTTTTTAAGCATTACAGATTCCTCCCAGCCTATCCTACATGATCATGTGTATTATTTAGATTCTAAAGGAACATTCCAGGTTAAATACGAATGAAGCTCTATTGAAGGGGTTCTGTGTTTAAAATTGTATGAATTTAAACCGCAAACATGCCTCCTTTCTATACTAGTCAAGATTGTTTGAAATTAGAGCCGAGTACCGATTTATCGGCAGGCCGATATTATCGGCCGATATTCAGGCATTTTCCAAACTATTGGTATCGGCGGTTATAATGGCCGATAAATGAATATTTAAAAAATAAAATAAAAACGGACGAAACACGCTTCGAACCATGTCATGAGTGTTGGAGTTGTATAGTTTGTCCACCAGAGGGCACTCTACACCATCCCTGTTGGCAACACTCGTTGAGTTGGTCACAAGACATATGTAACAATTAAAAGATCCCCATCAGTTCTCTTAACTCAAATAAGCATGACAAAATATGTTACAGTGTAGTTGACTGACTGTCCTTTTAACTTTTGACAATGTGACTGAAGTATTTCTTTAATAGCGCGTGACAGGTATAGCAATGAGACGTATCATCTCTCCTTGGCCTGTTATATTGAAAATGTTTGTTTTACAATTTGCAGTATGACGTTATCCATTGCTAAATTATGGCTCATCATAGACTAGCTAACCACAAAGCTAGCTAATGCCACTATCATCAGTTCTGTTCTGTTGTGACAATTATGCATTATCATATTATTTTAGTTGAAACTCATAAATAACTACAAATAACTAATGTTAGGGAAATCTGTTAACATTTTGTTGCGCGTTTCTTGAAAAAAAAAAAAAATAAATAAAATATTCGGCCGATATATCGGAATATCGGATTTTAAAACCAACAAATACCTTATTTGTATCGGCATCTGGCCTTCAAAATCCTTTATCTGTCGTGCTTTATTTGATATAATATTGTTTTTAGCTTGACACAATTTACACTGCACTATTGCTGTCCATGAAAAGCAGGTGCCACAACAACAAAAAATAATTTGATTAAAGAGAGCTCTGGTTTGTGTACATTTACCATTGATCATGGCAGCAGTAATTCATCATATGATGATCAAATAATGGAGAACAGCATTATAACCGGGCATGTATCCAGGCACACAATATAGACAAGGGCACTTTTAGTATTTTAAAGAGCTGATTCAGATGCCTGGATCACAGTGGTGTCATTAATATTGCATGTTTTCATTGATTCTCGCCTTTGTCATATTCATAATATCAATACTTTTTATAATATTGTTTATTTATAATTATATATTCAAAGTCAATAAAATACATTTTTTTCTTTTAAAAAAAAAGATATTTTTCTGGTGGCTGAATGAACTATTTGACAGGTTTCAGCGATTAATCAGTGATTTGAGTAACACACACCTGCCATGCAGCCAGGAAAGCGGTCCTCTCTGGCCTTCTGGAAGTCTGCCTCACTCATCCAGCTGCCCAGTTGGGACTTGACACCTCCGGTGGGGATGGGGATAGTGTCCCTTTGGACCTTAGTGACAATCACTGTCTTACTCTCCACGCGAGCCACATCTTTAGGGTCAGTGCGTGCCAGCCAGCTGTATACAGAAATGATATGAATCAGTGGAAATTTAAATCAGGATAATGTCAGACCATTCATATAATCCCAAGTATTTCTTAAAATGCCCCTATTTTGCTTTTGTAAAGGTTCTTCATTTTGTTTTGGAGATTTACATGCATTCAAGGTAAAAAAACAAACACTTTTTAATGTTATAATCTCTCATAATATACATTGCATCATTACCTCTTTTCTAACAGTGCCTGAAACAGTTAAATAAAGGATCAGGCCTCTCTAAACCTCTCCTTTCTGAGAGCCTACTCTCCTCTGATTGGTCAGACAGCCCAGTCTGTGATTGGTCAATTGCTTACAGCACGTATCAGAAACAAAACGTCCATTATCATATCTGAATTTGAGCTCAGGAGGCTTCCTCACCACTTGTTTTTACATCGGATTTACAGTATCAATGCAAGCCTGTTTACACCTGGTCACTTCATGTATTTTCCAATTTAAATCCGATCACTCAAACAACATCAGGGGGTGGTCTGAGATGAAACTGGACCCGTGTAAATGCATCTGATTATTGAAACCACATATGTAATATCTGAAAAAACATAATAGGTGCAGTTTAACATACATACAATATGATCAGCAAAAACAACTTACCAGTTTTCATATTTGCTGAGTTTCTTTACCATGCCCTCTTTCTCCAGGTTGGCCAGGATGTCTGCCGTCTCATCTGGTGTGCCTGTGACCACGTGCACTTTAGCAGGTTTACACTCAGCCACTGCTCCAGACACAAACTCAGCCACAGACGAGGGCAGAGAGGGGATGGAGGTGAGAGACCGCGCTCCCACTGAAGCTGTACTGATGGCATTTCGCCTACATGGACACATGCAAACATTAGTACGTCAAATTAAAGATTAACTGCATCAGCAACCTACAAAATACTTCATTCTTGGTTAGTTTTACACATTTTACAAGCACACACCATACAAAACTGAAAATTATGACCAGTTAAGAGTGTTGATATACAATCCAACAACTATTTACTTATCACACAGCTTGTCTGTGTTTGCATGTACCAAAATAACCATCAGCTTGAGCATTAGTGGTGGGAATTATTAAGCAATTTCTGTAAGTTATACAAACATGCCAGTGGGTGGCGACAAGTGACGGTCTTTTGTGAGTCATTTGAATCATTCACTCAACTGTTTTGTTTAAAACAATGATGACAGGCTGTATCTGAAATTGTCCATTCACTATTCCCATCATTACTGTACTAATTAAATATGTATGTACATTTATATATATATATATATATATATATATATATATATATATATATATATATATATATATATATATAACACTACCGGTCAATAGTTTAGGGTCGGTAAGATTTTTTATGTTTTTAAAAGACGTCTCTTCTGCTCACCAAGGCTGCAATTTTTTGATAAAAAATACACAAAAAACACAGTAATATTGTGAAATATTATGACAATTTTAAATGACTTTTTTGTTAATATATATTAAAATGTAATTTATTCCTCTGAATAAAAGCTGAATTTTCAGCATCATTACTCCAGTCTTCAGTGTCACATGATCCTTCACAAATCACTCTAATATGATGATTTTATGCTCCAAAAACATGTATGATTATTATCCATGTTGAAAACAGTTTTTTTACATTTTTATTTCAGGATTCCTTGATGAATAGAAAGTCATTTTAAATTGTCATAATATTTCACAATATTACTGTGTTTTTTGTGTATTTTTTATCAAAAAATTGCAGCCTTGGTTAGCAGAAGAGACTTCTTTTAAAAACATAAAAAATCTTACTGACCCTAAACTTTTGACCAGTAGTGTGTGTATGTATATATATATAAAAAATGTAAAATAACCCTGCATACAGTAGTCTTCACTGTATCAATGAAATATAGATTAATACTTAAAGTTAAAAAGTTATTCAGCCAAGAGCAGTGATTAAATGTTTTTTTCTTTGTCTTTGGTTAATTGATTAACACAAATTTAGGCTTGAGTCACTGAGACGAATGCACAGATCCATTATACTGATACTGTACAATGCATTGTCTTTCTAACTGTTAACATTCACTTAAGACATAACCAACTATTTTTACTAGAATACTCACCAAGATGGGCATTTGTATATACTTTTGTGTCAATTTGTCCGTTCAAACGCAACAATAGCCTTTTCAATTATAACAAATGCAGTAAACGTGAAAACTATTTGTGAGAAAAACCTCTGTGTTTATGATTACTATGCAACTTGAAGCAGCATCATGGACCGTTTTTGTACAGCAAAAATAACTGGAGGCTAATGACACTTTCAAGTCAAAAAGGTGAGTGCTCCTATGCTAAAAAATAAGGTGGCTAATTTTAAAAGCCTATACTCTAGATTCAGGCGGAACATGTCTAAACCCAACTCAATTTAAAGTCTAGGTTAAAGACTGTAGATAATGTATAAAATAGATGGATATATGTGATCCATGACATGTTAAATTAATGACTGAACATTAATTTGAGCTGACAGTAGAGCCTATGTCAGCAATATGAATATTGCATCATAACTGCTGGATGTACTTTAACACAGATCTTTGGCCGAAACTGAAAGATAAGTGATTAGAAGCTGCAAGACTAATTAGAAGTGTCCTTTGGAATGAAATACACTACATGTGCACAACTAGTCAAACGTTTGCAAGGCTCAAACATTTATTTATTTATGTATTATTACTATTTCTGCTGACTGAGTCCAGTTCAGATTTTAATTTGTCCTTTTTGGGAAAAACATGTTTTATCAGTGTCAAAAATAAATAAATAAATAATTTAAAGCAAATACTTTACAATGCTTTTATTTTACAATATTAAGTTAATGGCTTTGGTTCCCAAGGAACACACAAACTGATAAAAAGCATACCTTGAATGTCAATGCATCTACCAAATGCATAAATGTAAATTGGATAAAATGAAAAGAAACAGACAAGAGGCAGAAAAATGACTCTTTCAATCTTTCAATTGCGTGTTTAAATTTCAAGATTCAGTCATTATAACTTGCAATTCTGACTTGTTTTGGACCCTTTATATGAAGTGTCTTTAATTACTATACTACTAACATTTAAACTAACCATTTATAACAATGCACTTACATACATTCCCTGCATACTACTTAAAAGGATACTCCACCCAAAACGAAAATTCTGTCATCATTAACTTACCCTCAAGTTGTTGCAAATGAGTTTCTTCTGCTGAACACAAAGGAAGATATTTCAAGAGATCGATTTGAACTTTGGCACCATTGACTTCCATAGTAGAAAAAAAAATACTATGAAAGTCAATGGTGCCAAAGTTCCAAATCGTTCTTCAAAATATCTTCCTTTATGTTCAGCAGAAGAAAGAAACTCATATAGGTTTGCAACAACTTGAGGGTGAGTTAATGATGACAGAATTTTCATTTTTGGGTGAACTATCCCTTTAAGGCTATATTTAAAAAATGCCATGTAATTACATCTGTAATTAATTTCTGTAATAACATTATAATTACAGTTGACAATTCCTTTACCCAACCTTAAACCTACTCATACCACAAAACCTGTCATAACCTTATAAATAGTCTTGCAGTACAAAATGAGCACAATGAGTTTATTGCAACTACCACATTTTTAAATGAAGTGCAAGTGAGAGCACTTTTTATCTCAGAAGTGTGAGATATAAACTCGCAATTTGGAGAAAAAAGTCTGAATTGTAAGATATAATCTAGAAATTGCGAGAAATAGTCTAAATTGTGAGAAAGTTTCAATTACCTTTCATTTTTTTTATTTTGCGGCGCAACAAGCTTCCATTAAAAAGGGAGATAATGAAGAGAAACTACAAAAGGGCTGCATTTAATCTTTTCCAGTCAATCATCTGAACTTGCATAGGTGTCAGAAACTAGCCTGTCATTCTTTAACAGCATTAGCAAAACTGATCATTCAACTAAAAAGACGGCACGTGACTGCAATACATGGTTTCTATACTTAAGAGGATATCTGAAGAATACCAAGAGATGGTATCCTTTTCTTTTCCCCTTTCATTCTATTCAGCCCAACACCCCACCCCAATTGCAACACTCCCACCCCATAATTCTCTTCTATTGTTATCCAAAGCCGTAAAATGCCTACAAACTTCACAAGAACAAAGTCTCTAAGTCTACCACAGTTTTGACCCCCATGTTTCCTCACTTTCATTAATCAACTTTACACCATCAATTATCATAGACAGTTACACCCCCCCCCCAAGTGAACTGACCAATCAGATGGCCTCCTTGGCATTCACTCCCCTCCCCTCCCCTCAGAGTCTGGTTAAACAGGGTAAGGACACTATACAAGTACACCATGTTCATGCAAGAACATTTAACACACGTAACAATATCAAATGTATGCAATTGGGACAAAATAATGCTTTCTTTCTAAACCGTATGCATACATCACGGCTATACCGCAAGTGCATTTCAATGCAAAATAACCTGTTAAACAAGTTAGGAGAATTTTTCACTCAAAACACACACACACACACACACACGTCATTAACAATCAATTCCTGGTATCATGCATCTGCAGGGTAAAGTTTGGCTATATAAACGTTCACACTGAGCATATTTACTTGAACTCCTGTGCTGATGTAATCACTCATGATTCTGTTGAGAGATTGGCAGAGTAGATATGGATGCAATAAAATGGGATTTAGAAAACTTTTATTTAACATCATTTTTGCTTTAAAAGAGATATGATTGATCTCTAAATATCCCATATTCAGTGGACATACTGTATGACTCACAAATACTTGCTGTGATTTTGGACAAAGGTGATGGTTTACTTGCTTATTCATTGCAGAACCTGTTTTTTTTAGACTTATACACAACTTAAAAGAAAAAAATCCAGTTACGTGCCTTAAGCTATGTTGCAGCATTCCTGTACGTGACACACTCAATAAGTCTAGTTTGAGATGTGCATAGTACACTATTACATAGTGAGATGTAATATGTGGCAAATGTCAGTATTTGGCAATAATAGACTCCAGGACTTTGGATTATTAGAATTTACACTGTATTTCTACACATCTCTATCAATGAACCTCAAATCTACCCACAAAATAAACTAAAAAGCAAGGATGTTTACCCAGGAAAGAGAAGAGTGCGATACAGTATACTGAATATTTTGAGACTACAGAAAATCATTACAAGTATGGATGCTATACCCATACTTTTAATTATTTTGTAGCTTTTTACTCAGCTACTGTGTAAACAAGGTAATAGGCAATATTGCTCCTATATACAGTAATATTATTATATAAATTATATATTATTTGAAGTTGAACAATATTATTACCTTGTTTTAAAGAGATTATGGGAACACTTTACAATAAGGTTCATTTATTAAACATTAGTTCATGCATTAACTAACATTTACACTGTATTTGTTATTCTTTGTTAACGTTAGTTAATACAAATTGTTGTTCATGTTAGTTCACAGTGCATTAACTAATGTTAACAAGATTTTAATAAAGTATTAGTAAATGTTGAAATTAACATTACCAAATATTAACAAATGCTGAAGAAGTATTGTTCATTCTTTGTTAATGTTAACTAATGTAGTAACTAATGAACCTTATTGTAAAGTGTTACCGAGATTATAAATGACTAAAAGAGACTCACCTCCTTAGTACTCCAAGGAACAGGCAGGACATATTTCGTGTAGGCTAAGTGAAGTTCGTGGAGTAAACAATAAAATAAAAATAAAACGAAATGAGAGGGATTGCTTGTTCCTCTTCAGTCCTGTGCACCTCTCATATCAGACTGGAGATCCAGCTTTTGAGGTAAAGTAAGACCCTTGCACTGTAACACGTGTAACTTATCATCAGCTGATCCCACCCTCAGATCCTGAACTAATAATGACGCTCTTCTCACAACGAACCAGTCTGGGATGTTTCAATAATAAATAAAGCCTTTTGCTGACAACCGTCCTAGTCGATTACAATATTTTATTTACAAGTTTATGTTACTATAAAACGCGTGCGATTCCAATAAAACACGGCAAAGTGGAAAAACTAGCTGTTGCATTTCAGTCAAAGAGCTCTAGAGTCATTGAGGAGGTTTAAGTCATTCAAACGTAGGTTACAGTGAATCCCGAGGCTGACGCAAGCGCGCGCTGGTTTCTGTATCGACTCCGCGAAGACTCGCTCTGCTCCGCCCGGCGTCCCTGCTCAATCCCGGCTGCAAACAATGTTATCCCGGCTACAAAGTTGTGTAGATGTGATTCTTAATTTTTAAAGGTTTAAAGTTCTGAAGTCACGTGAGCGCGACGTGTCACGTCAGCAGATGTTGATAAGAAGTTGAGCGTTGTTCACCGTGAACATTGCGGAAGCTAATGCTTGTGACGTCGCTTCATTCATCATCACATCTGTGTTAATGTGAGTCTCGAGACATTTTTAAATAGATTAAAACTGTCTCTCTGTGACACGTGTATGATATTTTCCTGATGTTGAATTAACCTGTGATTGAATTCTTAACTGTATTTACCCTAGGCATCGTTTTTTTATGTTCTTTAAGCAATAAAAAGAGACATTTGAATACAAGATCTAAATATGGGGGAAAGCGTTTGATTTTAGTTAAAGGGATTGTTCACTTTGAAATTAATTTTTGATGTGTTTTAGCTTACCTCATGGACATCCAAGATGTAGGTGTCTTTGTTTCGGCAGTAGTTTCAATTTTTATATTTTTAGAACCGTTCTTGTCTGTCAGTCAATGGAGGTCTATGGTCACCACCTCAAATGCATGCACGAGAAGTCCAAATTAAACATGATTTAATGACTTGTAAATGTAAGTACACATTGATGGCATAAGACAGGAAACAAGCGGTTTGTGTGCGAAAAACGAACAGTATTTATATAGTTTTTTATTATATTGTTGTTACCACAAACGATATAAATCGGTAAAAAACGATATAAATACTGTTTGTTTTCTCACACAAACCACTCGTTTCATGTCTTAGGCCATCAATGTGTAGGCTACTTACATTTATGAATCATTAAATCATGTTTAATTTGGACTTCTCTGTGCATGCTCGTTGAGGTGGTGACCATAGACCTGCATTATATGACTAACAGACAAGAACGGTTACCTAAAAATGTCAAAATTGAAGCTACTGTGGAAACAAAGACACCTACATCTTGGATGCCTTTAAGGTAAGCTAAAACATACCAAAAATTAATTTCAAAATGAACTATCCCTTTAAAAATACCTAGCTTTTCCCTTTCTTTGTAAAGCACTTTGAATTACCACTGTGTATGAAATGTGCTATATAAATAAACTTGCCTTGTGCGCCCACTTACTCTCACACAAACATAGGCCTACATTATTATATGAATGAAAACTTTTGTATTAGATGTGATTAATCGCAATTAATCAATTTGTCAGCACTATTACTAACTCTTGGTTTTTATTCACAGGATAAGATTTAAACTTTTAATTTGGTTATAGACTCATTATAGCTAATTTCAATGTTCAATATCATTTTATTTCCATATTTCAATGTATATTATTAAATATTTAATTGTTTAATACTATTTTTGAAATTATAAAAAAATCAACTCAATCCAGTTTTTTTAGCAATCCAATGTCAGTACCATCACAGAGTCAGACTGCTGGCAGACACAATGCATTTTCTGAGATATGGAGGAAATGTTCATTACGTCTTGAATTTTTTCAGGGCACAAATCAGATGAACACTAATGAGAATGCAAAAAAGGGACACAAGTTTGAAAACTTTACAGTTTACACACAAAAATTACCTTGCTACAGCAAATAATTGTTCAGTATGTACTGCACGGTTAATTGAATGCAAAGTCTTCAGTTCAATGACTTTGATCATTGAGACAGAGTGAGAACGTGAGAGGGGACAGGAACACTACAGGCTAAAGATCACAGTGTTTGTGTGTGTGTGAGAGAGAGGTAGATTAGAGGATAGTGGATAAAGATAAGCAGAAAAACCATTGTGGTTAGACTTTAATCTGTGTGAAGGAACAGATCCACTGAAGCCCAATAACACACTTCTCATTAAACACATTCAGAGTGAAGATGAATTAATTAAAATCGTTCTGTCATATGCATTCTGGCAACACATTTCTTGCAAAAGCGGCTCACATGTCCAGAGATCTTGAGCTCAAACAGTGGTAAATCACTGTAACACAATTTTATTGGGTACTATCTGGGTGCAATATATATATATATATAAATGATGGTATGGTAATGAATTTGTTAAATGGCTGTGCTTGTGATAGCACTCATTCACAAACACACACACACACACACACACTACATTTTATGAGAAAAGAGAACTTTGCCCTTTGGACTGTGCAAAAACAAAAACATGCATTACATGGGTCATTTTTAGCAAAAAATGATCCAATGAACTACTATACAACTTGTAAATTGTTTTAACCCAAATAAAAATTAACATTGAATATACTCAATTCAGTTTGACGAGATTTAGGATATGTGTTCAGTCCTTTAATATACAAACAACCCAAACAGTGGTTTTCTGTTTAATCATTTATTTCATTTTCATTTATTTGTTTATTTTAAAGGGACAGTGCGCATTAATTAACAGTAAATAGCTGTAAATGAGCCAGAGTTAGCTCAACAGGCTGTTGTCCCTGGTCACACTGTAAAAAATAACCGTGATTTTAACGGTAAAATACTGTAAAAAATGATACAGTGCAAAACTGTTAATTGGTAAACTGAAAGTTTCCGTACTATACACGGTAAATAACTGTGATATAATTTTACAGTAAAATACCGTTAAATTTACAGTTTTTGAAAATGAAAAAGATACAAATCATTGTATAATTTACAGTGAAAAACCGTAAATTGACATTCCCACAATTCCCTGTGTGACGCTTCACATTTTATGGATTTTTGTTGAAATAACTATGGTTCCTCATAGTTTTATTGTTTTTTTCTAATCAGTTATGTACATTAGGGTTTTATGTTACATTTAATGTTATTAAATTAATGTTTATTGCATTTTTTAAATTTCATGTGTGTTACCATGATGGTGCTTAATGTTTGTGTGAATGACACTGTGCAGCTCCTTTAAATAAGTATTGCTTTATACAAGTATTCACTTTTAATGAGCTGTGATTCCTCATGTAACTCTCATCACTGCTGTGATGATTGTTGGTTTTCAATGTATTATAATGGTCTAAAACAGATATCAATATGTCAATAAGTTGGTAAATCCACATTTTATCAGAAAATAAAATACGGTTTATTACTGTAAATTTTAAGTTAAGTCTGTAAAACCATTAACGTTCCTACCGTATTTTTAACGGTAAAGTTCTGGCAACGACAGCTGCCGTCTTTTACCGTAAAATTTACGGTTTAATTTTTTACAGTGCAGTTATTGTGAAGGCAACCTAAAATCAAGATATACAAACAAAAAAATTTAAAAAAATGACAGTATAGAAAAGTAATGATAAGACAGAGACAACATCAGCACACAACATAGGCTAATACATTAGAGACAACAAAGTTTGACACAAGACAATCTGCTAGCAAGCAACAATTTTCAGTATGCAGTCATTAGTCTTGTAGGAACTGAACCCATGACTTTAATCAGTGGATATCTGTAATGGAAGGGAGTACTTTTCAGTGGATGAGCGGAAAGTCAAGAAATAAACAATGTTTTGACAATTAAATCTAGCGGTCTGCTCATTAACTCCTTTCTATTTTTGTTTTTATTTATGAGAAACAGCATGCAGTGTATACTCTTTCTCTTGCAGTGTTGTCTCTGTCCTTTGTTGATATCAAAAGCAACTTTTAGGAATAAATTAGGGAGTCTCTTACATACAAGGTTCTTTGTTGGCCTTTCCAGTGCACAAAACGTTACTTTGTGGAAAAAGATAATTAAAATGTTCTTCACACTAAAACAATGGTTCTTTTGAAAACTGCTCACTGAAAGGTTCTGTGGAGAACTCTGAAGGGTTCTTCTAACTACTATGGCATTACTGTGGAAATACCGTTTGGAAACTGAGTAGACTGTTTTTTCTTTGTCAGTTACAAATGCAATGGTGCTGTTGCTCCTCTACCTTTGAATGACTTTTCCTGATCAGAAACATATATGTTTTGTTTTTTCAGCATATGACAGTGTTCAATGAGTTGTGGCTTACAATCAGGAATAATAATGCTGTTGGGTTCTAATGGATTTTCTTTCTTTAATCATATAGTGTAAATATGTTAAGTTTTGTTTAAACTTTAATTTTTAAAATATATTACCAAATTTAATTCATTGGCAATGAAATAAGCAACGTTAAAGTCATGGGTTTAATTCCCATGGAACTCACAGACTTGGATGTATGTAGTGTCTCCCAAATGAATAAGTAAAATGTAAATAAGTTGAATAATATTTATAGATTTTCATTCAAATATCAGAACAAATAACTAAAATATAGGCTATCCCAAATATTTTTTTAATTACATTTGTTGTCATTTATTTTACAGATATGTTTGTAAATACATCTACAGCAAAGAAATAAAAAAATGTATATTTTACGTATATTTTACAATATATTTTACATTATAATTTTTCTTATTTATTTCAAATACATTAGCAATATTTTAAATATTTTTTCTATATTTTGAATACATAAGAAGGATATACAATGTATTTTTCAATGTATTTTCAATTATAATTATATATATATATATATATATATATGTATATATGTATATATATATATATATATCAGGATAAATAAATAACTGAAAAAAAAGTGAATGGCAAATACATTTATCTTTGTCCTTTACTGTTATGCATGTATGCATTTATTAATTTACATACAGTATGTTTATTTTTTCCTCATTTATTTTAAATATCTTAGCAGTATTTTACAACTTGTTCTATACTTGTACAAAGTATATTCAGTGTATTTTTTATTTATTTATTTCAATTGAGTTTTTTGTCATACACACACATATATATGTCATACACACACACATATACATATATATATATATATATATATATATATATATATATATATATATATATATATATATATATAACTTCAGTATATATATATATATATATATAAGTAATAGTTAAACGTTTCTATATTTTTAAAATACATTTATATGTATATATATATATATATATATATATATATGTGGAAAAGTGGCATACATTCAGATGAAGGCATCGTAAAAAATAAAATACATTCTCTTGCATTCCTCATTTACACAATTGATCAGTCCAGTATTTATATTATAAATATAAATTTTATGAGTGACAGAACAAAACCTGCAAGACTACAAAACAACAGGACTTTTATTCGACTTTACGGAAAGCAAAGCCTGTTTCCGTAACTCGATAAAAGTTTTTTTGATTGTTGTTGCCCCCTTTTGGTGACATGAGGAATTATTCATTTAATGCTCAATTCACTTTCATTTTCATTCTTTGTGCTGACTAACTGCGACTTCTCGTCGTTTCGTCGAGAACAAGTGCATTTTATCTTCTCTTTTCAAACTAAACCCCGCGTTACCCAGTGGGATAAGAAATAAAACGCGTTTGTGTGCAAACAGATTCAATAAAGTCTTGCAATATAGGACAAATCGAAACGACATCTGCAATAATGACTTCCTTAGACATGAGCCCCGCATCTAAAAAACAGGTAAGCCGCCTATTAGGCCCGAAACCTAATTAAAAGTCATTTATGACTGTTTATTGAGCAAAAAACGAGGGAATTTGAGTTTAACCTGCATTATAAATATCAGCATATATAAGCTAATGAACGCGTGTTAGTGTAAGTTTGACTAACACTTCCTATCTACTTTTCAGTTGGATGGATTCTCCCAAAAAATCACCAAGGAGGTAATTATAAAAACATTTAATCAATCTCTTCCATCGCCTTTACAAATGTAACAGTCATTTTAGTTTATGCTAGCTATTATTGAAAATAATATTCTATTCTATACTATAAAAGAAATGAACCAACATGATAGAAAGAAGCAGTTTGAAGGAGAACCAATATGAATATATTATGATTTTACACTTGTAATATAGTGAAATTTTGTTACATGTCAATGTTTCTTTTAAACAGGCTGAACAGTTGATCTCAAACGTCTTCCCTGAGAAAATCGCAGAGATGGATAAAATATTACAGGTATGAAGTCATCCAGCAGGTGCATCTTAAACAATCATAGTCATTGAGTCATTGAGAATATGTTTTATTTTTTTAGGGTTCCTGCAGTCTGAAAGATCTGTATGCTCGTCAGGGCTCCTCTGGACATCCCAATCCCAGACCCGGCCAAAGAGGAGCTTAAGAAGAAGAAGAAAGAGGAGGTCATTAAAACACATTATTTAAAATAGACATTTTCTATATTTACAAACTGTACATAATATACATTAAAAATAGCATATATTTAGATGAAGGCATCGTAAAAATGAATGACATTCACTTTTGATAAATCACTCTCAGTGACACGTTTTAGTTCAGATTTACCAAAATATGACACTGATTATCCACATTAATGACTTTTTAAATCAATTTAATCACTGAATTGCACCTTCAAGCCAATTTTGTAACCTGTTAGACTTTAATGACATCTTATTCACACAGAAAGAGGCCAAAGAGGGAAAGAAGGCTGGAGAGAAAGGAGAAGAGGATGAAGGTAAACGTACTGATAGAATTTTGAAAACGAAACTGAAACTGTTAATTGTTCGGTTCCATTTTTCCTGGATCTGAATTCCCCCAAATGCAAAATGACAGTGTGTAATTCACAGCATGAACACATGCTGGCACTGTCGGACTGTGAATGTCGCAGAATCTTAAGATTTTGAGATGTGCATACTCTCTTGAGTAAATACATATTTTGAATAAGTAATTACTTCACAGCCGCTTGTGAATATAATCCAGACATTCGGCCATTTTGTCATTATCATGTGACCTACAACTTCACCGCCATTCATAAATCCTCTCCCGTGGCCTTGTGGGAAAGCGAGATCGTATGCACACTTCAGAATCTTGTCAGTAGTAGGTCATCCAGATACTTTTCGTATTTTGTTTTATGAGTACTGTGAATTTGGACATATTTCTTTTGTCCCATACTGTTTTTTCGCCTGCTATATATAGTAGGGATGAATGTGATTTCAGATGCAGCCTAAGTCTTCCATCCATGTCTATCCTTGCTAACTAAAGTGGTGATTTGGAGAGCACAACTTTACCTAATGATATTATTTGTGAACTGAAAGGTCCTCCCTGTGGTCCCATCGCCTGCAATGAGACAGTCGAGAAACTCTTCAAGCTCATCAAGCCTGAGATTCAGATTCTAAAGGAGTGTCTTAACACGGTGAGGAGGCGATATCATGTGGTAGCTATGCAGATCTGAACAGTTACATTTGTCAAAAAGTTAAACCCACCCAAAAAACATAAATAAAAATAAAGATGATATTCAAATTTCACCTTTTTTTGATGATTTGACTTTTTTGACTTATGTAATACGTATTTACATTTATAGTTTTATAGTTTATAGTTCATTTTATACTGCATGTAGACTCTGCTGGCATTGAGACATTTAAAGGGATAGTTCACTTTGAAATTAATTGTTGATATGTTTTAGCTTACCTCAAGGGCATCCAATATGTAGGTGTCTTTGTTTCCACGGTATTTTCAATTTTTATATTTTTCGGTTAAACCGTTTGTCTGTCAGTCATATAATGGCAGGTCTATGTTCACCACCTCAAAGAGCATGCACAGAGAAGTCCAAATTAAACATGATTTAATTACTGTAAATGTAAGTACACATTGATGGCCTAAGACACAGAACGAGCGGTTTGTGTGAGAAAACGAACAGTATTTATATCGTTTTACCTTTACCGTTTTTAACAAAAAATAATCTCAAAGTGAACTATCCCTTTAGTAAAGCATTTTGGTAAATTGTTGTACATTTTGTAACATTGTGACGCCTTTGTGCAGGTATCAATGTGGATACAGCTACAGGTCCCCAGAATTGAAGATGGAAACAATTTTGGAGTTTCTGTACAGGTCAGTTAGCCCTATATTGTGACAAAATGAAACAACATTTGTCATTCCAAACCCGTAGGACTTTTGTTCATCTTCGGAACACAAATGTACACTACCGGTCAAAAAGTTCAAGATCGGTAAGATTTTTTATGTTTTTAAAAGAAGTCTCTTCTGCTCACCAAGGCTGACATTTTTTGATAAAAAATACACAAAAAACACAGTAATATTGTGAAATATTATGACAATTTAAAATGAATTTACATTTTTATTTCAGGATTCTTCTGATGAATAGAAAGTTCAAAAGAACAGCTTTTATCTGAAATGGAAAGCTTTTGTTACATTAAACACTACCCTTTTAAAAAGTTTGGGGTCAGTAAGAATTTGTATTTTATTTTTGGGGAAATAAATAAGAAATCAATACTTCTATTCATCAAGGATGAGTTACATTGATCAAAAGTTACAGTAAAGACATTTATAATGTTAGAAAAGATTCTAATTAAATAAATGCTGTTCTTTGAACTTTCTATTCATCAAAGAATCCTGAAATAAAAAATGTAAAAAACTGTTTTCAACATGGATAATAATCACACATGTTTTTGGAGCATAAAATCATCATATTAGAGTGATTTGTGAAGGATCATGTGACACTGAAGACTGGAGTAATGATGCTGAAAATTCAGCTTTTATTCAGAGGAATAAATTACATTTTAATATATATTAACATAAAAAAGTCTTTAAATTGTCAGAATATTTCACAATATTACTGTGTTTTTTGTGTATTTTTTTATCAAAAAATTGCAGGCTTGGTGAGCAGAAGAGACTTCTTTTAAAAACATAAAAAATCTTACCGATCTTAAACTTTTGACCGGTAGTGTAGATCTTTTTGATAAAATCTGAGAGCTTTCTGTCCCTCCATTGACAGTCTATGCAACTGACACTTTTTCTGGATTTCCTGAAAACTTCTTAACGCTACGTCAGTTTTAAGTTATACTTTAAGCTTTACCGTTATCGTTTATACATGTTTTTCATATAACAAATTATACCTTTTGTCATATGTTTGTAAGGTTGGTCTGGACCACTTTTAGCTTTACCTTATCACTGTTGACAGTTCACTTCACTAGTGGCCACCACTGCAAAAAGCTTCTTTAGCCTACATCTCATATTAATATAATTCTAAAGTTGTAATACACCCAGTGTTCAATTAGGCTAATTCAAATATTTTCAAGCAAAGAAAAAAATTGTTTGAAGACTTAGAGTAATGATGCTGAAAATTCAGCTTTGCATCACAGGAACTTAAACATATTGTACTTGATATTGATGAGGCTGTGGTACATAATATAGAAAGGGTGTATTCATTTATATATAGCACTCCTTAATAGTATGTTGTTTGAAATGTAAAAAAAATGCAAAAATGTTCCCACAGGAAAAAAGTTTTTGAACTGCTTACCAACACCCGCACCAAGATCGAGGGATTCCAGACACAGATTTCCAAGTAAGAGACCAGACAGCATCACCCCACGGTCAAACACTAACCTCACGAATCTCTCTATTATATAAATGCGTTTTCAATGTGTCATATTTCTCACTGTTTGTGTTTACTCAGGTACTGACAGCGAGAGGGGAGACGCTGTAGCCAAGGCTTCCAAACAGCCACATGTGGTCAGTTTATTTTGTGTTCGATTTAGACATGTTTTCAAAAACCTTTGTGCTTCTGATCAGTTGATTGTTCTGTTGCTTGGAAACAGGGAGATTTCAGGCAGCTCGTCCATGAACTGGATCAGCACCAGTACTGTGAGTTACGCATCGTAGCACTGGAGATTCGCAACACTTACGTAAGTTCAGTCCCACCTTGCCCTGAACAAAACATCTCAGTGTCGGTGTTTACGTGTGACTGATCCATTCTGTTCAAATCTAGGCCATGCTGTATGATGTCATCATCAAGAACTTTGACAAGATTAAGAAACCCAGAGGAGACTCATCTTCAAAAGCGCTTATCTACTGAGAACGTTTGTCGACACACAAACACACACCTTTGCTGAAAAGTAAAACATGTCGTATTGAGTTTCACATCACACAGTCACAGCGCATTGACTTGAGCTTCAATTACATCAACAGAATCAACTCTAGGAGTTTTTACTCAATAAAGAGTTCTGCTTAATGTGGCATCACTCATGTTTTCATTCATAATGTCAAATTAAACATTATTTAGATGTATTATCTTTACGGTTTGACAAAACAGGAAAATAACTATAAATAATTGTTTTAAGTTAAAGACATTAATATTGTTATTCAGCAGGGTTCCAATAAATTAATCAAAATGGACAGCAAGGACATTTATAACGTTTTTTAAGATTTCTGTTTCCAATGCTGTTCATTTAAACTTTCTATTCATCAAAGATCCTGAAAAAAGTGTATCACAGTTTGCACAAAAATATGAAGCAGAACACATTAATAATAACAAATGTTTTTGATATCTGAAGGATCATGTGACTTTGAAGACTGGAGTAATAATATTTTTAAAGGGTACCTATTATGGCATTTAAAATGTTCCTAATATTGTTCTGGGAGTCCCCAACAACAGTTTTACAAGCATGCAATGACAAAAAAACCCTTTTGTTGTCTTATAATATGCATTTATTTTTACCTGATTTGCTCACCGACTCCCATATGAATCGTTTAGCGAGTCCTTTTTCCAAAACCCGCCTTTGCGTGACGCTAATCTGCGGTGATTGGTCAGATGACCTAGCCAAGTTGTGATTGGTATTCTCTGTGCAGAGTATGTCGGAATAAACTCGGTACTGATCCTTCCTTCAGTATCAGCCGGCTCGCGAATCCATACTTTATAGCATTTAGGTTTGTGAAGCAATCATCTTCAAAATGACGCGAACACAGAACAAGGTTTGGGCTATACTTGTGTGGTATACTTGTATATATGAACTGTAGCCACTTAGTCTTCAAATGCTCCTCTCCTGGCAGATGAAAAAAGTTCGCTTTTGCATCGCACTTCAAAACACAGCGTCTCGTCGACATGATTGTTTTCCGGTTTTCCCTGGCGTCTCAGAGCGCAATAAGTGGGCGTTTCTTATTCAAATAACTTGTCAAGTTGACGTCAACTAGACAAAGGAAAAGCATCGTTCGTTGAACGATTCATATCAGAGACTCAGAGTCGACTCTTACTTTTGAGAGACAATAACTTTGTATACGGTGAACTTTCATTTTTAAAACTTTGCAGGATGTTTTCGTTCACTTAGATCTATGTTACACACTACATGAAGGGCAATTTTCAAAACTCCATAATAGGTACCCTTTAAAATATATTCAAATAGAAAGCCATTCAAATAGAAATATTTTAAAAATATATTCAAATAGAATTTTTTTCAATTTTAATAATATTTCACATTATTATACTTTTTACAGTTTTTTGATCAAATATATGCAGAGAGTAATCAATTTTACGAGTTTTAAAAACTGGTAACAATTTACAACAAGGTATTATTAATTAACGTTTAGTTAATGCAAGAACCAACATTAAAGGAGTAGTTAACTTTTTAAAAAAACTTTTGCTGATAATTTTCTCACCCCCATGTCATCCAAGATGTCCATGTCTTTCTTTCTTCAGTCGAAAAGAAATGAAGGTTTTTGATGAAAACATTCCAGGATTTTCTCCATATAATGGACTTCTATGGGAACCAAACGTTTCAAGGTCCAAATGAGAGTTTCAGTGCAGCTTCAAAGGGGTTTAAACGACACCAGACGATGAATATGTGTCTTATCAAGCGAAACGAACGCTCATTTAAAAAATAAATAAAAAAGTTTAAGTTTTATAAGCTCAAATGGTCGCCTTGCTCTGCTCTGTGATGCGCGTTCATGACTCTCCTGTTCGAACTTGTTCATCAAAATGAACAAATCTTTTGGAGTCATGACTCGTCTCGAAGGTTCCTGGACAAGACCCTTATTCATCGTCTAGTGTCGTTTAAAGCCCTTTGAAGCTGCACTGAAACTCTCATTTGGACCTTGAATCGTTTGGTTCCCATTGAAGTCCATTATATGGACAAAATCCTGGAATGTTTTCATCAAAAACCTTAATTTCTTTTCGACTGAAAGAAAGAAAATCTTGGATGACATGGGGGTGAGTAAATTATCAGCAAAAGTTTTTTTTTAAAACAACAAGCGACACATTTGTTACAGTTTTAATTAGTTAACATTAGTTAATCAAAATACAACTGTTAATCGTTTTTTCATGTTTTCTGGACCACTAAATTCAACACAGATACAACTTTTGATTTAAAAAATGTATTAGTTAATTTTGAAAATAATACATAAACCAAAAATTACTCAGACACCAGATATATTTTTTTAGTGGGTGCAGGACACTATATTTTATTTGTGTAAGTGAGGATAGCAAAATAAAGTAAACTATGACATATTTAATCCAAAAATTCTTCATACAGTTTTATATATATATATATATATATATATATATATATATATATATATATATATATATATATATATATATATATATATATATATATATATATATATATATATATATATATATATATATAAAATTTGAGACCAAACAATATTCAGACACTTTGACCTGACCATGGTTTGCCTAAGAATTTTTTTCCCTTAATTTCTAAAGCGACCTTTTTAAACCACAGATTGAACAAAATTAAGCATTGCTTGGTAATTGGTTGACCCAAATTAGTATTATCTAATTGTGTACTTACATTTAGCTATTCAGCCTTTAATTAATTTGTGAGACAATCAACTGATTTGATAACTCTGAGTTCTTGCCATATGTTATCATTTTTAAAACTATAGTGAATAAACTGTGATAATGTAAGAAATGTTGAAGGTGTCTGAATACATTTGGTTTGAAAAAAAAAAATATATATATATATATATATTATTTCTGATTTCATTTACATGCTTTTACAGCAGTTTTACTTGTGATGTCCAAATGCAAAGCTCTTTTACTTTCAATACAGCACCAGCCAGGCTTTAAAACATACCAGCTCTTATAAAGTCCCCTCCACCCCAAATACCCAAGAGCTCCTCCAACCAGCTGGGAAGGGAACTGTGGGAAGTGTGCTAGCAAGCAGAGAATCAGGAAGATCCAGAGACTCATCAACAACACACACAGCATGAAGAGAATCCTCAGTGGCGCTCCTGTGTGGGCTCTCCTAGAGCCATGCAGGGCCCAAAATCGGCTATTTCCTCAACAAGAATCAAACAGCATAAACTTAGAATCAGGATTTCATCAGACACCTCACATCCCTGCCATTGTAGCCCGGCCCTAAGGCAGGCTGCTTTACCCTTTTCCTCTCTCAGTAGTAATAAGGGGCCTGTCTCAGAGTCCACGGAGCTCCCCGGGTTTCTGCAAACTTCTGTGCTGCTTTGTAGTGGCTCAAAACAGTTTCCTGAGGCGTCCACTAGGAAGAAGAGAAGACGACGGAACAGTGTCCACAGCGTCCCGGTCACAGCGAGCCGAGAGAGGTGACGGACTGAGTGAACGAGAGAGTTACTGATGCAGTAT
Source organism: Hybognathus amarus (assembly GCA_030378365.1). Lineage (NCBI taxonomy): Eukaryota > Metazoa > Chordata > Actinopteri > Cypriniformes > Leuciscidae > Hybognathus > Hybognathus amarus. The sequence continues at coordinate 14,706 of JAQIUQ010001626.1, read as the reverse complement.
GACAGAAGAAAGACGAAAGAGCCGCATAATATGCAGGTCCAGCCCCAGCATGAATGCAGGAATACCCTAGGAGATCACAACAATCAAATGAGACATCTCAGAATACAAACATTACAAAGGAAATAAAAAATGGTTCATAAATTATAAAATATTAATAAATAAATAAATAAATAAATAAATAAATAGTAAACTTGTGATAAATAGTCAAATTTGCACTAAAATAAAAAGGGTGTGAAGTGTATGAAAAGAGACCAAATCTTCCCAAATTTCCTCAAAAATAATTAGCTGAATTCAAAATTTTTATCAATAATTTTATACATTATATACTGTAAATTTAAAAAAAGTAGTTCACTTTAAAAAAAACTTTTGCTGATAATTTACTCACCCCCATGTCTTCCAAGATGTCCATGTCTTTCTTTCTTCAGTCAGAAAAGAAATGAAGGTTTTTGATGAAAACATTCCAGGATTTTGTCCATATAATGGACTTCATTGGGAACCAAACGGTTCAAGGTCCAAATGAGAGTTTCAGTGCAGCTTCAAAGGGCTTTAAACGACACCAGACGATGAATAAGGGTCTTATCTAGCGAAACGATCGGTCATTTCAAAAATAAATAAAAACGTTTTTTATAAGCACAAATGCTCGCCTTGCTCTGTTCTGTGATGAGCGTTTGTGACTCTCCTGTTTAAACTCGTTCATCAAAATTAACAAATCTTTTTTCGAGTCATGACTCGATGGGGCCTGAGATAAGACCCCATCGTCTGGTGTCGTTTAAAGCCCTTTGAAGCTGCACTGAAACTCTCATTTGGACTTTGAACCATTTGGTTCCCAATGAAGTCCATTACATGGAGAAAATCCTGGAATGTTTTCATCAAAAACCTTAATTTCTTTTCGACTGAAGAAAGAAAGACGTGGACATCTTAGATGACATGGGAGTTTTCTTCCAGGATAAACTTTGTACATAATACATGCATAATAGCTTGAGCCATTTCCAAATTTGTAGAAAAAATTGTGTTTTCACGGCTACAATTTTTTTTGGTTGAGAACCCGTTATACGAAACTTTACAGTCTGGTTTTCGAAAAATATAATTCGAGACAGCGCTGGTCAAATTTCTTGAAATTTTAATTTGATGTGATTCTGGTGATTTTGCAGCTCTTGTGCTGCCTTCGACACTATTGATCATCCTATTCTTGTTGATCGCATTGAGCTCTATATTGGTGTAAGAGGTACAGCTCTAAAATGGTTTAGATCATATTTAATAAATAGGAGTTTTTCAGTCAAGATGGGCGAACACTATTCGAGTACAGCACACTTGTTTTGTGGAGTTCCTCAGGGTTCTATTTTGGCTCCATTGTTGTTTTCCTTGTATATGCTTCCTCTTGGGTTCATCTTTGAGAAACATGGTCTATCATTTCATTGTTTGTCGACGACACACAGGTCTATTTGCCTGTCAAACGTAATTCTACAGGGTTTGTCTCTTATAGCTTGCCTAGGAGGGTCTGTAATGTGCAGTCCATTTAATATTTACGACAAAAATAAGAATTTCTTTTACTATAGAAAAACGTATACATTTTTTATAAGATAAAGAGTTGATGGAAATTAAAAGATAAAATTCACACTTCACACAAAATCTGCAATAAGGTCTCACAATTAAGGAATTTTTAAGTTAACTGAGATCTTGCCTGTACAGGTAGTGGTTCTTGTTGGCAAATATGCTGTACTTGGATACCCAAAGATTCAGAACAGGTCCAAACAGCACCAGCACAGAGAGAAAGCAGTGAAAATGCCGTCTGAAGAACAAATGACCAAGTGTTCCAGCTGTGAGATCAGTAAACAGCACCAGAGCTGAGTGCAGAAGCTTGTTGGCAGAGTTATGGATCTTATAAAGTATCTCCTTTAGTCCACAATGATCCATCTTGGTTTGCTCAGGGCAGTAGGCTAGTTCCAGTGAATGTCCTACAAATCCCAAACAAGCATGAATTGAGAGAAATGAGATTGTTCTACCATCTGTCAGAAGTGTTATTAGCTTTCCTTTTGTTTTCACAGCTGAGTTCAACCTGCTGGTATGTCACACTTCTCATCATCTAACCCCCACTCACTGAGTCCCTGGCAACATCCCCAACAGCTCCAGACATTCCCATCTTATCAGCTTGTACACCTCACATGTGTGTGTGTGTGTGATCAGTTTGGGGCGTATCGCGTTACAAAACGTAATACATTACAATAACATATTACTTTTTGCTGTAAGGCAGTAGTGTAAGGCATTACAAATCAATTTTCAGTATATTTGACTTGTTGCATGTTCAGTAAGGCTTGCATTACAACAGACTTTTACTAGTTTTAAAGAGCACCTATCATGGATTTTTGAAAATGACTGTTCATATGGTGTGGACTATAGCTCTAAGGGAATGAAAACATCCTGCAAAGATTTATATCTGAAAGTGCACCGAATATAAAGTTATTGTCTTTCAAAAGTGAGAGTTGAACTTGAGTCTATGAAATGAATTGTTTTTGAAACGAGTCATTAGCTGTTTCGATACCTGACGTAGATTAGCTCGTTGGCCACTCCCAACAACTTATTACAACAAAGCATGTGAAGAATCAGTGGTTTAGAGTTCATATTTGCAACGATACCACAACAGTATACGCCCAAATGTGTTCTCATCATTTTAATGATAGAATCATTCAATCAAAAACATTAATGAATCAAATGTGGATTCCCACGCCGATTGTATTCCTGAAGGAGGGCTCAGTGTATATGGATCAGGTTCGTCCTCCTCGAATCACAATCTGTAAGTATTATTAATAATGTTTGCTGTTATGTTTTCTGTTGCATGCACAATATAGTTATATTGTGTTGTGTGTGTTGTGTACACTCCGCGCAGCTTCTAAGCGGGGTAAAGTTAGTTTTGTTTTTGATATTCACCAGACATTCAATGAAAAATGGCAATTACCTCCTAAACGACTTAGCCAAATATGACTTCGCTCTATATAATAAGCAGGGGCGCCGTAGCAGACCATTTCACAAGATGTAAACAGCACTGGTCCAGAAGCACTTCCTGTTTCAGTTATTTAACACTACATAAAAGCTGCAGATAAAATACAACCAACAGAACATTTAAAACTGAATCAAAAAGTTAAACAAACACTCTTTAAGATGTTTTCTTTACATGTGAAATAAAGAAAACAGTTACAAACTGAAACAGGAAGTGTTTCTGGACCAGTGTTGTTTACATCTTGTGAAATGGTCTATAGGGGGAAAGTTAGGACAATTCCAAGGGCCCTGACTGACAGGGGGCCCATCAAATTTTATATATATAAAATATCATCATTGAGTATATTTCAATTAATAATAAATTGAACGATGTCTTTGATTTGACTTATTTTGGCAATAAAAGTTAAATATCCCCATTGACCAAAAAGTAAATATCCATATTGACCGACCACCCCATGTATCCGCATGAAATGGTTTGGTCCTGCCTAAGCGCGCGCATCGTTGACGGTGTTTTAGCAGCAGTCAATCGATGCACGGTGAAAGCGGCAGGTGCGCTAGAAATACAGAGACCATAATGTCGAATAGTAAAATAAAATCTGGTTTCCAGAAAAGGAAAGAAAGGAAAGAGAGAGAGGAAAGACTAAATAAAGGCTGTCGTTCTGTAGCCCAGTTTTTCACAAAGAAAGGTGAGTAGCCTTTAGTCTGTGAGTGGTAAACCTGTTGTCCATAGTGAAATAAGTTAGCTAACTTAGCTGCAGGCTAGTGTTAGCCTACATTTCATCAACATTTAATAAGTGCAGGGAAACGTTTAGCAGTATATTCATATTAAATCATCCATCCCCCTTTTAGCAGATTTAGCAACAACAACAGATGAGTCAGCAGCACCCCAGTCTCCCCATACTAACTGCACCCATCCCTGTCCCTCCCAGTGAAGAAGGTGAGCAACACTGTGTTGACTTAGCATCATTCCAGGGAGTATTTGTGGGGTTCTCTGTCTCTCTTGCTCTTTTTTACTGTTGTCTGTACAGTAGATACAGTTAGAAACAAGAAGTAGCTTACCTCAACATGCATGTAAGCTACAGACAGTATTACAATAATCCAGTTTGATCTGTTCATTTAGACTGAATTTTGGCCATAAATGACTTCTATACAGACTTTATTATTTTCTATCATGAAGGGCAATTTGTTTGAGAAGCTTACACACACAGACACACACACACACACACACACACACACACACACACACACACACACACACACACACACACACACACACACACACACACACACACACACACACATAATTACGTTTTTTTTTAAACAAAAAAAGAATATTAACACAACTGTTTTTAAAAAGTTTATTAATTTTATCTTCCTCAAACTTACACAATTGTTTCATTTTCAAAAGATGTCTACAAAATAATCAGTTCACACTGAAAACCATGGTCTCCTCAGTATTCATAGGTTTATAGAGCATAGGTTAAAGGACCGTAGGTACAAAATACAGTAGATTAGAGTTACATCATGTAGTTTTGAACAAATTCTACAGAATTAAACTGTGGCATTTACAGAAAATCACTGAACTGTGTTTATCTGTGCACCAGAAGTTGATGCACCTTCCTCCTGTTCATCCACACTCGAGAAGAGATAAGAATATCTGTTTATAGATATAGAACTTAGATTCTATTTGCTACTCCTTATAAATAATGTGAAGAAATGTGAATATGTAGATTGTTTAATGTAGACACATAATGTTATTCCTCTGTAGGCCTCTCTGTGGCAGCAGAAACTGTTTCTTCATCTCCATGATCATCCTGTGAAGATAAGCATTTGATTGATAGCATTGATTGAGCACATTTTATAATCCTATTTGTCATCATTTCTGGTGTATTGAGTAGGTTACTTACAACTGTCTGGGGTTCTGTTGGGACAGGAGGCTCCAAAAGACATATATGACCATCAGAGTCTGTTTTTGAGCAACAAAAAAACTAAAAGTAAAATATATGGGAGCAACAAAAAAAGTAAAATATATGGAAATATCCAAAACAGCCTATGTAAAAATTAACACATTAGTGGACCTTACGTTTTATGAAGGCACTTGAATCTTCTGCAGTGACTGGCTCTGATGAAAGTCCCTCCAGGATTTCCCTCAGCCATTGGCCTTCCAGCATTCAGACTCAGGGCCTTCTGCATCTCCATCTCTGCATCTTCATCTCCTTTTTTTCGCTAGTGTTTTTATAATGCCATTTTATTCAGTATTTAAAATGGTAAATTAAATGTTCAAAAATAATTAAATATAAGCATACTTACATATACATTAAGATATAAACAGATAATGAAAATCAAGAAAACTTTAATATAGTATATCTTGTGTAAATTATATATGAGTAAAAAATAAATAAAAGTAAATTTTATGTTTTTTCTAATTATGTTTTTTGCAGATGCATTGGACAATGTTTTGTATTTGTTTTAAGACAAACAAATGTCTCCACATAGATTTTAAAAAGATTTATTAAGATTAAAAAACTTAAACACTGAGCTTTTTATTTATGCAAACAGTAACTTAAACTTACCAGTAACTTCTTAGGCAGCATCTTCATCTCTTCCAGTCTGCTTCTCCTCTGCATCTCCATCTCCCCTGAATCTCCTCTCCATCTCTATCTTCTCCATCTCATCTTACCTGAATCTCCATCTCCCCAGAATCTCCATCTCCTCCTGAATCTCCATCTCCATCTCTGCTTCTCCATCTCCATCTTACCTGAATCTCCATCTCCATCTCTAAGATCTTGATGCAAGTTCCTTTATTACATCTTTAGTTTTTGGGATTAAGTACTTGCCTAATTGGAAAAAGTTCTGTGTACTGCAGCTATTTTAGATTTTTTGTGCTGGCTATTTTAAAATGCTGATTGTCTTTCCCGTTAGACAATGATTGAGGCCCATGTTGATGTGAAGACCACTGATGGCGCCTCTTCTCCGCCTGTTCTGCGTGGGCTTCACCAAGAAGAGCACCAACCAGATCAGAAAGACCTCCTATGCTCAGCACCAGCAGGTCCGTCAGATCCGCAAGAAGATGATGGAAATCATGACTCTTGAGGTCCAGACCGATGACCTCAAGGAGGTGGTCAACAAACTGTACGTATAAAGTTTTCCATCTCTTTTATGTCATTACAGTTTTGTGTTAGAGGAGTCAGGCCCTGCTCCTGGAGGCCCATCTTCCTGTGTAATTCAACAGCAGCCCTTATTTAACACTTCTAGAACCAGCGACTTATGGTCTTCAGTGTTAGTGGGAGATTTACTCTGGTTTAAATACTTGATGGGAAATTGTATAGGTTGTGGTCAAATGATTTCTTAACTTTTTTAAGTTGTGATTTGTGAATGTTATAAAGGAACTTACACATAAAGTAACTTTAGCATAACTTTTGATTGCTAATGTCATGAATATTAAGCAGGGATTGGAGTAACTCTCTTCCCTAGTGAAAAAAAGTATGCCAAGTATACTTGCAACCAGACTAATTGTCAGTATACTTCAAGTGTGTTAATGATTAGTTAACTTGAAGTTGCAATTTTGGATAATTTTTTTTTTCTGAAAGTGTATTTTAGCTATAATAAAATTATACTGAAGTATAACTTTAAGTGTATTTAGTGCACTTTTTGATGCTTAATTGAGACAATTTCAAGTACAACACTTTAAGTGCATACGTAAAAGTACACTAAATACACAAAAAGTTATACTTAGTACAAAAAAATTTACAACTAATCATTAACACACTTGAAGTATACTTTGCATACTTCTTTTTCACTAGGGTTTTTATAAAGCCGTTTTATTCAGTATTTAAAATGGTAAATTAAACGTCCAAATATAATTAAATATAAGCATACTTATATACATTAAGACATAAACAGATTGTGAAAATCAAGAAAACTTTAATATAATATAAATCAGTGAAATGCAATGGCAGAGCTATATTTATACATTTTGAATTTTTATTACTGAAAAGTACACTATGAATTTTACATCACTAAATAAGCATCACAATGCAGTTTTCTGAAAAAATAAAAATAAGTTTCAGAAAAATAATTTACAGAAGTGAATAATGCATTATTTACAAACTTAGGCCTACAAATGGCTGAACCAAAGAAACAGAAGAGTTTGAATGTCAGATCTTCATCTTCATGTGGACGATCACTTCTTTGAGTTCGACTCATCTTCTACAACTGGGGCTTGTAGTATTTGAAGACCGGTTTATCAGAGGATCTCTGAAAGGGAAGAATAATTAATATCAAATTAACCAATTATTAACATTTTTGTATCCATGTATATATATATATATATACATAATTATTTGCTTAGAAATGCATTAGAATTCTGTTGACTTCTCAGTTTACCTTTAAAAGCTTTGGCTATATCCTCCTCATCAAGCTTTATCCTCTTGTCTGTCATCACTGTACAGCGCTCTATGAGTTACATCGAACATGAGATTAGAAGAAGCCCAACACAATTTACAGTGAGCAAAGTCAAAAAGTCACTGATGTAGTTATTTGCAGCAATAAAGCAACCTGTGAGTATTAGAGGATATGTTTTATAGTCGTTAACTGTGGTTTATTTAAAACCCAGGGTATTTCCCATGAGCCTGTCTATTGTAAAGAAAGATCTAAAGATTTAAGGAAATTAGAAATTGTTCAAATATTGAATGCCAGGACAACTAGGACAATTGACTTACGGCTTTACTAAAAAACAAAACAATTAAATAAACAGATTTTTACATCAATGACTCAAAGGCAGCACAAATCCGACACCTGAAATGGACACGTTGCTAACATTTTCCTAACGGTCACCTGCCGTTCAATAGGCCTGATTCAAAATCTCCATAACAGAGGCGATATGAGATCAACACATACTTACTACTCTCTTCTTCGCTTGTCTCTGCACTCAGATTTCAGTTTTTCTTCTGTAGCAGCTGTCTGAAAAACAACAAATATTAATATGAAGAAAAATAAAAGAGTTATATATGGCAATAAGGTTGTCAAGCTTGAACTTCTATAAACACCAATCAACACACACTACCATTATTGGTCAGCTCAAGACAAAGTAACTTTGTTCATAAAATGTATTTTTGTCCCTAAATTTTTCAAAGAAAGATCATTTACAAAACGGAGCCAATTTTTTCAGGAAATCAGAAATAAAGACACAGCTTCATTTTACAATTAAAAAGAATGTTAATGCATTGTTGTACATGTTATAATGACTAATTGTGTTTTTTGCAGATACATTGGACAATGTTTTGTATTTGTTTTAAGACAAACAAATGTCTCCACATAGATTTTAAAAAACTAAACTGAGCTTTTTATTTATGCAAACAGCAACTAAAACTTACTTGTAACCTCTGAGGCAGCATCTTCATCTCTTCCAATATGCTTCTCCTCTGCATCTCCATCTCCTCTGAATCGCCATCTCCTCTGCATCTCCATCTCCTCTGCATCTCCATCTCCTCTGAATCGCCATCTCCTCTGCGATCTCCATCTCCTCTGCATCTCCATCTCCTCTGAATCTCCATCTCCTCTCCATCTCCTCTCCATCTCCTCTGCATCTCCATCTCCTCTGCATCTCCTCTGCCTCTCCATCTCCATCTTCCCTGAATCTCCATCTTAAAAGATTTGTCAAGATACTTAGCCTTAGCTGCCGATGGTCATCTCCTCTGCATCTCCATCTCCTCTGCATCTGCATCTCCATCTTTTGTTGCATCTCCATCTCCTCTCCATCTCCATCTTTTCTTACATCTCCATCTTCCCTGAATCTCCATCTCCTTTCCATCTCCTCTGCATCTCCATCTTCTCTTGCATCTCCATCTTCCCTGAATCTCCATCTGCTTTCCATCTCCATCTCCTCTGCATCTCCATCTCCCCTGAATCTCCATCTTAAGAGATTTGTCAAGATACTTAGCCTTAGCTGCCGATGGTCATCTCCTCTGCATCTCCATCTCCTCTGCATCTCCATCTTTTGTTGCATCTCCATGTCCCCTGAATCTCCATCTCCTCTCAATCTCCATCTTCCATGAATCTCCATCTTAAGAGATTTGACTAGATACTTAGCCTGCTGATGGTCATCTCCTCTGCATCTCCATCTTTTCTTGCATCTCCATCTCATTTCCATCTCCTCTCCATCTCCTTTTTTTTTGCATCTCCATCTTCCCTGAATCTCCATCTGCTTTCCATCTCCATCTCCTCTGCATCTTCATCTCCTCTTCATCTTCATCTCCTCTGCAACTCTATCTCCTCTTCATCTTCATCTCCCTCTGCATCTCTATCTCCTCTGCATCTCCATCTTTTGTTGCATCTCCATCTCCTCTGCATCTCCATCTCCTCTGCATCTCCATCTTTTCTTGCATCTCCATCTCATCTCTCCATCTCCTCTCCATCTCCAACTTTTCTTGCATCTCCATCTCCTCTGCATCTCCATCTCCTCTGAATCTCCATCTCCTCTGCATCTCCATCTCCTCTGCATCTCCATCTCCTCTGCATCTCCATCTTTTCTCTGCATCTCAATCTCATCTCCATCTCCTCTCCATCTCCATCTTTTCTTGCATCTCCATCTCCTCTGCATCTCCAGCTTTTCTTGCATCTCCATCTTTTCTCTGCATCTCCATCTTCCCTGAATCTCCATCTCCTCTGCATCTCCATCTCCTCTTCATCTCCATCTCCTCTGCATCTCCAGCTTTTCTTTCACCTCCATCTTTTTTGCACCTCCAGCTTTTCTTGCACCTCCATCTTTTCTTGCATCTCCATCTCCTCTGAATCACCATCTCCCCTGAATCTGCATCTCCATCTTTTCTTGCATCTCCATCTTCACTGAATCTCCATTTCCTTTCCATCTCCATCTCCTCTCCATCTCCATCTTTTCTTGCATCTCCATCTTTTCTTGCCTCTCCATCTCCTCTGCATCTCCATCTTACCTGAATCTCCATCTCCTCTGCATCTCCATCTTACCTGAATCTCCATCTCCTCTGCCTCTCCATCTCCTCTGCATCTCCATCTTCTCTGCATCTCCATCTTCTCTGCATCTCCATCTTCCCTGAATCTCCATCTCCAGCTACAAGACTGAGATCTTCTGCCAGAAACATCAGGTCAATCTGCTCTTGTCCAGAATCAGGTGGTTTGTCTTCGTCTGGCATCTCAGCTGAGACCTGTCCTCTATGGGTGACCCTACCAGTAGTTGTGAAGTACCAGAGGCGTAGCTCTCAGCATCACTGATGCACACAAGCCCTCACAGCACGTCAAGCTGCAAACCGTGTGAGGGACCCTAACCTACCCTAACCAACAACAACCGCAAATCAACCAACCACTCTAAACTTCCTGACAACTACATCAAACCATGAACAACGACTCAGAAAAGTCCAGCAACGGTAAAACAACACGCCGACAACCGCACAAAAATCCTTGACAAACGCATGCCAACACACAGGAAACCGTCCAAAACATCCCGACGCCTACAGAGCAAAGCACCAAAAACCACTTAGAACAACCCGTGAACCGCATATCAACGCATTGACAACGACCGAAAACAACCGAACAACCACACAACACAACAAAACACCTCAAGAAAATAAAACTTACTCATAAAACTTTAAACTTACTGTACAAAATAAAACTTACTCATAAAACTCTAAACTTAAATGAAACTTATAAAACTCTAAACTTACTCTATAGTAACTATTTACATTCAGTGGTCCCGCTGTGTGATACTCCGGGCTCCATGTGACACTGTGATGACTCAGTGTCTGGGCTTCTTTCTTCGGGGTTCCTCAGGCAGTGGCTCTTCGCTGATGTCCACGTGGAACCGAGGAGCGAGGCGTCTGCTGGGTGTGGTGAAGCTCTCCGTGATCCTGACACGTCCGTCAGGCTGCTCCGTCTCCTCCACTGAAGGACAGTTGAGTGCCTCCCACAGTCGCTGCTTGATCTTCAGTCCCAGCCCAAGGCTGTAGGGACGCTGCCGACCGCTGCTCGTCTTCAGCATGGGCTCCACCACAGAGCGGTAGATGTCCTGGTAGGCCTCGATGCTGTAGCCGTGGATGGTAACGGGATCATCCTCCTTCACTGAAGACACTGAGACGGCTGGACGGATGTCGGGAAGAACAGCAGCGTTGTTCAGGTAGCGCTCTTCCAGAAGTGTGGGTCTTGGAGCTCTGGCAGAGATGCAGCTGTACGTGTGGTCTAACCTGGATGCCAGCTGTGAGAGCTCACACGGGTCTGGACTGGAAGAGACGTCCTCCACCACGAATCCCCTCAGCTGTGCAGGAAGAGTCCTGGATCTTCTTGGCCGACGCTGCTCCATGATAGTGAATCAAGAACAACTACAAAGACTGGATAAATCACTAAGACTTACCAATTTTGTAAGTTGTAAAGAGCTTGGTCGAGTTGTGAAGAGCTTGATCGAGTTGTGAAGAGCTTGATCGAGTTGTGAAGAGCTTGATTGAGTTGTGAAGAGCTTGATCGAGTTGTGAGAGCTTGATCGAGTTGTGAGAGCTTGATCGAGTTGTGAGAGCTTGCAGCAAGTGTGTTCAGGTTTCCAAGGCTTTAGAAAGAGTTGTGATGATTTCAAAAATCAACACAAGCTACTGGACTGACATAATGCTGAGGATCATTTAAATGTAAACAACACTTGATATCAGCAGAAGTCAGCTAGAGCTCTATGTTACATGCATTATAATAATTCATAATATTTAGAGCTGCAACTAACGATAAAATATAAATCTGTTGATTATTTCTTCACATAATCTGATAAAAAGGATTTTATTATATATTTTGTATAGAATTTGTTTTTATTCCACATCTAGCTGAAAGCACTGAAAGTTTTTAAAGCAAATAGAATATGTGTGTATGTATGTACAGAATGTGTACAGAAAATTGTCATCATCATCTGATACTCAGTCATGTTAATCATGTTAAGTTTTGTTTTTTTTTGCAAATTCTTTATAAAGTTTTCTATTTGTACTATTTTAATTTCCTTATGAAGAATGATCTTGAACTTGAGTACCCCTGTCATAGACTGTATGTCCTACACAAAAGCCATATAGATTTTCTTGATGTAAAAACATAGGAAAGTATTGCTAATTTAATATTCATGTCCAGCATCTTATTAAGTTTACTTTCAAACTCGCCCTGATGTCATCCAAGATATCCATGTATCTCTTAAATTTTGTATACAGAAAATGGACTACAATGGCAACCAACTATTCAAATTTTCAAAGAAGGTACGTATATTATATATATATATATATATATATATATATATATATATATATATATATATATATATATATATATATGTGTGTGTGTGTGTGTGAAACTTTTGAAAATTCTATGAAAATTTGAATAGTTGGTTGCCATTTTAGTCCATTCTCTGTATACAAAATTTAAGAGATAGGATATACTGGATATCCAGATAGATGGATATCTTGGATGACATTTGGGCGAGTTTGAAAGTAAACTTAATAATTTACCAGTGAAGTACATTCTGTGTAGAAAAATCCTGGAATGTTTTCCTCAAAAACCTTAATTTATTTCGACTGAAGAAAGAAAGACATGGATATCTTTGATGAGATCAGGGTGTGTAAATTATCAGAATTTGTTTTTTTTTTTTGTTTTTTAAAGTGAACTAATAAAACACATTGCAGTTTACCAATCAGTGTAAGGCTGCAGTTCACTCATGCTCTTGCTCTTATCTTGTGGAGCCCTAGTGAAACCCTCAGCCTATAGTCAATCATGGTCATATACTGTATAATCAACATTAGATGAAATTGAAAACTATTTAAAACTACACACACAAGCACACATTTTAATTACAAAAAAAATATTTATTAGAGTGTACTCTACAAGATACAGTTGAATATTTTACATATCAATAGTGTTTTATTTTAAATTCTGCATCACCAGATTTCATTTTCATTTGTGACAATTTCTCTTTATTTTGTGAACTGAACCGTCTCCAACGTTGTGCCGGAAGTGATCTCTCGCGAGTCTAGTCAAGCATTGTTTACACGGAGATTTCGGAAGTTTTACCTTTCACTAATCAGATTTTATAAAAAAATAGATAAATATATAATAAATATATATATATAATATATACATAATAAATATGTTTAGTGAAAGGTAAAAAACGTAGAGAAAGGTTGCGTGACGTAGACGCGCGAGAGATCACTTACGGCGCAACTTCTAGAAACGGTTCAGTTCGGTTCAGTTGGACATCTGATTCAGATCAATTCGACGGCTGTAAACAAGAGGTAAAAACTATATAAATACTGTTCATTTTCTCACACAAACCACTCGTTTCGTGTCTTAGACCATCAATGTGTACTTACATTTACGAGTCATTAAATCATGTTTAATCTGGACTTCTCTGTGCATGCTCTTTGAGGTGGACCCCCCCATACCTGCACATATGACTGACAGACAACAACGGTTTGACCAAAAAAATGTCAAAATTGAAAATGCTGTGGAAACAAAGACACCTACATCTTTGAGGTAAGCTAAAACATATCAAAAATTTATTTCAAAGTGATCTATCCCATTAATATACACGTCTAAAAAAGGACACATAATGAATGTGTATAAGTCCTATATGACTTTAATTCTACTAGCTTATGATTCAGTATAAGAACTTTAAATGATTTGTATATGAATTTAAGTTATTTTCTACTAATACCATATACCATTGCATACGTTTGTCATGTAAAACTCATATGATTCAATATAAGAACTTTAAATGATTTGTATATGAATATCGATGTGTTTCTTCTAGTACCATAGCTCATATAAGACTTTTAATTTTACAGTATTCATGTATGACGCAAAAATCCCCTATAAGTTGTATGTGTGCTATTTAGTATGAAAGGGGCCATAATTGGTCTGATTTTGTATAGGACATGTATTGGTCTTACATGAAACACATAAGGAAATTCTGGCCAATTTAAGTAAGGAAGATAAATGGTTGCTGTATATTAACCATGCAGTTTTCTCATTACTTTTTATTCTTACTATATATGTACAATTGCCAGAATGTATATAACATATGACAATCTATCTTGAACAGAGTGTTCTCTAGTATCGTTAAAGGGCCGAACAGCAAGAGGCGCTGCTCACTAGATGCCAGTGCTTCTCGCACGCTATATGACTCCTTCCTTCTATGACATGACTTTGATTTCACCAGGTTCAACATGTTCCTGGATAAACATCTTTGTTAATTCTGGAACAACATTCCGTCGACCAGTTTACAAGTTTCGAGGGGACAGGTTTCAGCTTACGAGACAACCAGAGTCAGGTGCTTCCTACATGTTATTCACCTCTCAGATTCCCTCTTGTTTCAAGGATCATTATGTGAAGGGTTTAGGTTTTAGGGCTATGCATTGGGCTAGGACTACAGTTTTCAGACAAAAGTGAAGAAGAAATCCAAGTTAGAGCCAGGTGCAATTCAAAAGTTGCTGATAAGAGCCATACTGGCATCATGAAGAAATGATGTTGAGTGAGTGCACTTTATGTCACATAAAGCTTCCTGTCACAGTTTAGAAATAGCAATATTACACTGCAATATTATATATAGAAAAATGTAAGGAGCTTTTAAGCCAAAATGCAGTGTATGTACTGGTTACCATTGTCAGTGCATGTACAAATAAAGTTGATCTGGATGGCAAAAATCGAATGAAAAAACATTATGATCCT
>JAQIUQ010001624.1:0-12107 GCA_030378365.1 Hybognathus amarus | reverse complement strand
CACACACACACATGATGAATTCTTTTGTTTCATGAGTGCCTTGTTGCCCATTTATCCTTTGTATTGTTGACTGGTTCGCTGATAACAAACGTCTACTTTTATATCTAGCATTACGAGCTTTCTGAATACGCTTTTGGGTGCGCGTCTCTTTTCTGCCGTTTACCTCGTTAGTAAACCAATCGCACACAAAAGCAGCAAAGCTTAAATCTCCTCCATACAAAACTCAAAACAAACGCGCAGGCTGGGAAGAGCAGTCGCACGCAGTTCAACGTCATCTTCCCGCCCCGAACCGGTACTTTAGCCCGCGGTGTAAATGCAGTGAGCAAGCGGTATGGGGCAAAAAAGGTTCCTATGAAAAAAGTTCCTGGGACAAATAGTTCCTGGTAATTGCGGTGGAAACGCGGCTCAATGCTCTATTGGATAAACAGGCAAAAATTCCCACAGAAACACTCTGAAATCTTATGGAAAGCTTATGGAAAGATCTTTGTATATAGTTGCAACGTCATTACAGTGTAATGGTCAGGGGCCCAATTTAGTTCATATAGTGGATATATAATATAGCTATATTTCAGATTGATTTCAGGGTTATGTAGGGATATATGTTGATTTTAAAGCCGTGTAGGTCATTACTTGTTTCCTCTTCACTCAGATCTGACCTGCACAGGTGGTTGGCAGCCTTCCCTAATCCGATGGCACCAGCAATGATCAAGAAGAAGTCATATATGAAGACTGGGGTAAGAGTGGGTGTTTATTTCAGCTCAGGATTATACTTAACATGGCATGTTAGTGCTTGCCTTTGATTTTCCTGGAAATCATGTTCATTTATCTCTTCAGATCGGTTTCTTTCTAATCACATGTCTGTTTTCTGTGTGTCAGATTGCCCTCAGGTGCAGTGTGTGCAGCAGTATGTGGCAAACCAATCTGATGAATTAAATCTGGAGACCCACAGAGATCATCAACGTTGTGCGCAAAACCAACGAAGGTGTGTCACCTAGGGTAACAATAGGGTTAGACAGTATATTATTATAGTATATTAAATATGCAGTATTTTCAAAAATATTTATTATTTGTATTTTATATTTAAAGGCCCTTACCCCAGCAAAACATAAATGGGGAAAAAGTGGCTGAATGGGCTGAATTTTAGCTCCATTCCAGCCCTGATGATTCTCCTCTTCTAAAGACAGAAAGAAGACCTTGAAACTATTTAAAGTAAACACCTTAAAGCAAACATGTCTAAAAGTTGTTTGAAACCTGTTTGCTTCGACCATATCTGGTGTCAGAAGCGGATAGATTACCCAAAAATGAAAAATAACCCACGATTTACTCACCCTCATGTTATAGGTGTATAGACCATTTCACAAGATGTAAACAACACTGGTCCAGAAGCACTTCCTGTTTCAGTTTTTTAACACTACATAAAAGCTGGGATAAAATACAACCAACAGAACA
Source organism: Hybognathus amarus (assembly GCA_030378365.1). Classification (NCBI taxonomy): domain Eukaryota; kingdom Metazoa; phylum Chordata; class Actinopteri; order Cypriniformes; family Leuciscidae; genus Hybognathus; species Hybognathus amarus. Next base: position 10,658 of record JAQIUQ010001624.1, on the reverse strand, counting down.
TTTAAAACTGAATCAAAAAGTTAAACAAACATCTTTAAGATGTTTTCTTTACATGTAAAATAAAGAAAACAGTTACAAACTGAAACAGGAAGTGCTTCTGGACCAGTGTTGTTTACATCTTGTGAAATGGTCTATATGACATTCTTCTTTCAGACGAATACAATCTGACTTATATAAAAAAAATGTCCTGGCTCTTCCAAGATTTAAAATAGCATTGAATGGCCATTTCTGTTTTGAAGTCCATAAAAGTGCATCTATCCATCATAAAAGTGCTCCACACAAGTCCTTAATTTTTAATATAACTACACCTTGAGTGACTTGAGAGTAAATCATGGGTTAATTTTTATTTTTGTGTTAACTATCCCTTTAATGCATTGATGCTCTTAAAGTGTTAAGTCTGGAATATTTACATATATTTTATTTTATAAAGATATACAATACATTGTATCTCTTTGTGTGTGTGTTAAAGACATGATTTTTAACACAAAATACCAATTATTTCTGTGGTAGATAACGTTGTGGCACCAAGGCTACTGTGAAGGGGGCCCTCCATATATATATATATATATTTGGTTTGCTATAGCCCTGTGTTCTGGCCACACTATACCTTTCACTCATTAGAAGCACATCTAACATGTTTAAATGTGTTCCAACTTTGTTTTTTGTTCATTCATCTTTATCTCTTCTTGCCCTCCATAGGATGGTATGAGGGGATCCGTTTATCTGATGGGCAGAAAGGCTGGTTTCCTGTAGCAAACGTACTGGAAATCACCAATGAGCATGTTTGACGGCGCAACCTCCGAGAAACGCTACCGTGTTATCCAGGCTGCTGGCGTTGTTGCCAAAACTCGGACTATGCAATAGCCTAAGAGAACTCCAGATTGTAAATAGTCTTTTAAACTACAGACAATTGACTCTGAATTGACTCTGATTGTGCTGAAGTGTTTTGATCTCCCTCAAACAACCTTTTTATGATCAGAAATATTCTATTGGAATTTTGAACAAAGAACATGGCAAAATCAGTGCTGTATGGCTTGACTTTGTACAACACAAAAGCCGCTTTGGCACTTGTTTAAATAAATCTCATTTACAGTATGTGTGTCTGTTTTGTTCAAATGTTCAGTTGTTTTGGATCATTACATTACATGTACATGGAACGAGTTTCATAAGTGTGTGTGTGAGTCTATGCGTGCTTGTAATATTTAGCACTTCTTTCAAGAATGTTGAACTACTGAAATTCCAATTGAGCAGAGAAGATGGGTTGGTATCATATGACAAAATGTCACATGATCTGATTGGTAGGTCAGTACAAATTATTACATGCTTTGAACAAGATGGCTAGTCTTCAGTTTTAATGGAAGCATTAATTGTGTACAAATCAGTTTGTCTACTATTAACACAAATGCTGTGGTACATTAAAATGAACAAAGTTTTTATTTAGTTTACTGTACAGTTGAACTTTTAGAAGAAAAAAGTTCCAACTCAATTATAAAAAATGTATTTACATGGGCATTTTTTATTTTGTTTGTCATTTACTCAACCCCTTCTCCGTTACTTTGTCTTTTGTGCAACACACAAAAATATGGGTAAACAATGTTTTTTTTTTAAGTTTGTCATTATCTGCTGCAGATATTTAAGTTGTTGCAAGACATGCTAATAATTGTCTGACTTCATGGAAAAAGACGTTACGATGTGTATAGGCCTACAGATTTTATCTGAATGGAATGCTCCATTAAAGCTACACCTTTTGTTTTGTGTGACTTTGATTGACTTGGTGAGTTGGTGTAAATAAACATAAAACTTGTTTTAGATGTAAAAAAAAAATGATATAGTTTTTATTGTGAGTAGGCAAGTTTTTACGCACAAATTCAGGCTTCATAGTCAGTCTATCTCCCAATACCCATCTCTGGAATGTTTATTTGCGGCTATGGTTTTTGTTTGCACTTCAAATATTGAGAGAGTAGCCTACTGTAAGGTCTTAAGGACAACAGACATTGGAGGCTGAGGCTCTGTTTCTTAACTTATAATTGGAACACACCATTTCACAAGATGTAAACAACACTGGTCCAGAAGCACTTCCTGTTTCATTTTTTTAACACTACATAAAAGCTGGGATAAAATACAACCAACAGAACATTTAAAACTGAATCAAAAAGTTAACCTCTTAACTGTCACCCCCCCCCCCCCTTTTTTGAATAGACATGAAAATGCACATTTCAAACTTAAATGGTTGTAATTCAAGAATGCTTTGGAATATAGACATATGATTGGTCTTGTTTTAAAGAAGACATTTGGCAGATTTTTGTAGAAGTGAAATAAATTAAGAAAGTTAAACAGAAAAAAAGTTATAGAAGTTTGAGTTTATGGAAATGTACAATGTAAAAATATTAATTATTTATATTTTACATAAAATATATATTTTCAAAACCTGGGCTACTCTAAAACTGCAGAAAAATCAAAGCCAAAAATCTGAACAAGTTGTGTTTCAAATTTTAGGTTGATATCTCAAAAAATTTGCTTTCAGTAGGATTTTGTTTGAGCGCAGTACCAAACTTTTTCACCAGGGCACAATCAGACTCCATTACTGCCCATATAAGGGCGCCTCCATTATTTTTTCTTGATATTTCAAACTTTTCAGTCCTTTTTTTTCCAAAATAATTGTATGGATGCTATCTTTAGAACTTTTGGCATAAAAACAAACTGAGGTATCTACCATTTTTTCGTGATTTTTCATGTTCTCTGCTATTTTAAGATAAAGGTCTGAATTCGCTGAATTTGCATATTGATAAATTATGGTTCCTCTGTAATTTTGAAAATCAGTCACCAAATATGGAAACTAGAGATTGTAAGCTTTCAAATGATATATAGTTTGTCAATATTACTAAAAGTATTTACTAAGATATAATTGATTTAAAAATATAGTGGCAAACGTCCCACCTGTGGGACGGTGACAGTTAAGAAACAAACATCTTTAAGATGTTTTCTTTACATGTGAAATAAAGAAAACAGTTACAAACTGAACCAGGAAGTGTTTCTGGACCAGTGTTGTTTACATCTTGTGAAATGGTCTAAAGTCTGTGTGCTAACTTTGATAATGGTTGCACTTGCACTTATTGTTTGAACTTCAGACTTTAATGAGTTCAGTTACACAGCCTCAATCAGAAGTTCACTTCCAAGAAAACACTCATATGAAATCAAACAGGAGAAATGCCAGTCAATAAAAACCTTTTACAGTTCTTGTATATTGTTTTTCTTTCAGCATTTGATAATTCACACTCATAAAGTAGACCTGAAACGATATGCATTATACGATTACTAGTTAAAAGATTGCAAAATGCACCTGCATACTATTTTTCCAGTCATGAATTTTGTCATTGAGGATTTCTGAAAAATTGTGCAAAAATCTTGTCTCGTTCTCGTGAACCCAATCTTGTATCTTGTCTCGTCTCGTGAGACAAGCATCTCGTCACACCCCCAAGACCCTCTATCGCTCCATCCCCAGATAGCACATGTAGGCTACGTCTGCAAGATGTCTCTTAAAGATCACTTCATCTGGAAAGCATCTGCTGTTTACTTTCCTATAGCTTTAAGATGTCAGTTTAACGTTGTTGACTGGTACATTTGTTTATTGTGATCATGATGGTTACTTTTATTTGTTCTTTTACTCATTTATTTATTTATTATTGTTGTCAGTATACAAAATATAATTAGTTGATTAATTTATGCATTAATTCATCGAATTGACTGACAATTGAGATGTTTCGCTGCATTTAGCAATATAAATGTATTCATGCATAACTGTCATATGACAAAACAAATTACATTTTGCTTGTTTTATGAAATTACCGTTTTAGTATAAAATAAGTTATATAATTAAGTATTGGTCAGCATTTAATATTATTATTTTGTGTAAGTTTTGGGGTGGGCTAACAATGCAATTCATTCTGGTAATTTTTTTTTCTGAGTATAAAATCAAGTTTTCTCCAAAAGAGATCTTCGAGCAGCTTCCCGTCTCCTTTGTGCAGACATTGCAAACGCAGAGGAAAAGAGTTCTAGGTTGTTGCTCATATAATTTAAACTTATTAGGCCTACATAGAAGATCATGGAAAGATACCATAGTTGTATGTAATAGTGACAAAACAGATAATATAAAGATCATTGGTTTGTGTACATCATAATATGATATAATAAAATTACATTTATACACAGGAAAAAGAACAATAACAAGGCTAAAAATCTTCATCATAGTTCTTCATAATACATAAAAAATATTTTATTTTTGTTGTTATAAGTCTGAGGGATGAACTTAAAGGAGAAAATTTGGGGGTATAAAATAAAGAAATTAACAACATTTTCAAGAGATGACGATTTTGGGGTTTCTTAATAAAAAAATATCGTTATAACACTATTGCCAGTAGAGTTTAAAAATATAACAACTTAAATCAACCCACATCTATTTCACATAATATGGGCAGCTGTTTCTTCAACAAAACCACAACAAAATGAGCAAGTTTCGTCAATTTCAAGATATTTATAGATGAGTTAAACGGTAATAACACGTCGTGGGTCGTATGTCACATGATAACGTCAACATGGCACTGATGGCAGCAACGAGATTTGGTTAAAGTACCTACTCTTTTAGCTCGTTGTTAAGTAAGTACTTATTGGAATTAGGTCATTGAGTATGGGGTTTCGAACACAGCCCATGTCTGATCTTGTTGATAATTTAGAGGCCCTAGAAATTCATGGCCGGGATCAATATTCCTCTGGCGCCATCTAATGGACAATGTACATTGATAATTGCAATTTTAAGTGCTATAATTACAGTATGTTGATGCAACAAACATTTGTAAGTTTTTTTAGATTAGTTCTGTAAAATGCACAGTTAGTACAAAGACCAATGCCAAAGTAAACATGCTCTGTTAGTGTTCATACAAGTGTAGATTGTAACAAATAAAATCGGGTTGTTATGATCACCAATTTAATAAAGTTTAACAAATTTAATAAGTTGGACGTTTGTTTATATAAAATTTGTTGTAATTAAATGCAAATTACAAATATATTATGAATAAACGTTCGTGCTTTTATTTTGGTGGGTTTTCGCTTCCGGTTTGACGTTCGTGTCATTGCTGAGAGCGGACGCAGGGGGCAGCGTCTAGTTGTGTTACTCTTGCGGGATTTTACTTGATCACCTGATAAACGTAAAAATGGCTGGACGGGTGAGTATTTCTTTATGATTTAAGTTGATTTGGAGTCGCACATAAATAACCAATAATTTCTAGAGCATTCTCACCAGACACAAAGCTAAGTTCCATTCATACGTGTTGCGTTTGCACACGTCATTCACACTCATACAGTACCGGAAGACGAGTTCCACATCTCATGACTTTTCTGTGAAACAAAACTTCATCCAGTGTAGTTTTGAACACGATATTTAAGAGGATTTTAAAGTTTCTCACGACACCTGTGCTTTCTTTAAACCAGTTTGAAGAATTACTATTGCGAAGTGCGTGTTGATAAAACTGGCTGCTGTCATTACTGATGATTGAAACAGAGAGTGATTAAGAGTTAATATTATGATAAATAAATGCTGTTTTTGACAGACAACAAGGATGTTGATTTATGAATACTTATCTACCTAAATCAATAAAATATATGTAATAAAAAAACAATATATATAGGCTTTAGTTTTACACCTTTTGCATAAAATGTATTGCCCTAAACGTACAGAGGTCTGCAGTTTTTTGATGGTTTTCGTAAATTGAAATTAAATGTAAAAGTAAAATAAAAATGTTAGATGAAAAACTGAAATGCTACCATAACCAACTGGAATAAAATAACTAAAATGACTAAAACTGAAAATGGAATAAATCAAAATAGAAAAATAAATAGAATAGAATATATATATATATATATATATATATATATTTTAATTAAAACCTAATACAAAACACTTAACAAAAATGTAAACTAAAAATAAAATCTTAAATTCAAATTATTTAATACAATTTTCAAATATCACTAAAATTAGTTCCACTTGAATTACTTTTGTTATGCTGATATACACTCACCGGCCACTTTATTAGCTACACCTGTCCAACTGCTCGTTAACACTTAATTTCTAAGCAGCCAATCACATGGCAGCAACTCAGTGCATTTAGGCATGTGGACATGGTCAAGACAATCTCCTGCAGTTCAAACCGAGCATCAGTATGGGGAAGAAAGGTGATTTGAGTGACTTTGAACGTGGCATGATTGTTGGTGCCAGAAGGGCTGGTCTGAGTATTTCAGAAACTGCTAATCTACTGGGATTTTCACGCACAACCATCTCTAGGGTTTACAGAGAATGGTCAGAAAGAAAAAACATCCAGTGAGCGGCAGTTCTGTGGGCGGAAATGCCTTGTTGATGCCAGAGGTCAGAGGAGAATGGCCAGACTGGTTCAAGCTGATAGAAGGGCAACAGTGACTCAAATAACCACCCGTTACAACCAAGGTGGGCAGAAGAGCATCTCTGAACGCACAGTACGTCGAACTTTGAGGCAGATGGGCTACAGCAGCAGAAGACCACACCGGGTGCCACTCCTTTCAGCTAAGAACAGGAAACTGAGGCTACAATTTGCACAAGCTCATCGAAATTGGACAATAGAAGATTGGAAAAACGTTGCCTGGTCTGATGAGTCTCGATTTCTGCTGCGACATTCGGATGGTAGGGTCAGAATTTGGCGTCTACAACATGAAAGCATGGATCCATCCTGCCTTGTATCAACGGTTCAGGCTGGTGGTGGTGGTGTCATGGTGTGGGGAATATTTTCTTGGCACTCTTTGGGCCCCTTGGTACTAGATTGAGCATCGTCCAACGCCACAGCCTACCTGAGTATTGTTGCTGACCATGTCCATCCCTTTATGACCACAATGTACCCAACTTCTGATGGCTACTTTCAGTAGGATAATGCGCCATGTCATAAAGCTGGAATCATCTCAGACTGGTTTCTTGAACATGACAATGAGTTCGCTGTACTCAAATGGCCTCCACAGTCACCAGATCTCAATCCAATAGAGCATCTTTGGGATGTGGTGGAAACGGGAGATTCGACATCATGGATGTGCAGCCGACAAATCTGCGGCAACTGTGTGATGCCATCATGTCAATATGGACCAAACTCCCTGAGGAATGCTTCCAGCACCTTGTTGAATCTATGCCACGAAGAATTGAGGCAGTTCTGAAGGCAAAAGGGGGTCCAACCCGTTACTAGCATGGGGTACCTAATAAAGTGGCCGGTGAGTATGTGTGTGTAATAACATGTTTGCACGTCAGCGGGTCCGCGCCATTGATGTGCCGTTGAAAAAATTAGACTTGAATATAAAACATACAATTTAGAATATTCTCAAATCCAGATTTTTTTCAATGTGGTCTTTGGACTCGACTGAATATGTTGCTTGTGTCAGTTGCTAATGAACCATAGAAATAGTTAAAACAGGTCCAAACACTGAGTCACAGACTCACAGTGCATTATGCGTTACCCAGGGCTATGCTTACTGGCTGTATATTTGAGCCGATTATGTGGGTTTCAGAAGGTTTGGAATTCATTTCATGCTATTGGTAATACCACACTAAGATTTAAGTAATCCTATAAGATCACACAGCATTACTGTATGTTATTTCTTTAGAGTAAGCTACAGTTGGTTAAAGATGGAGATTCACAAGTGTTATAATAATTAGATATCAGGGTGCAGAGAAGGTAATGGGGGAGTAACTTCTTATTCAGTGAGTGTCTGTCATGATGAAAATGAGGAATTTAGCAGACAACTGGTAAGTGTCGATAACATGGCTGTATATTTAGCCTGCATTGAAAAGGATAAGAGACACTTTTTGCTTTGGCTAATTTATTTGGTCTGTAACAGTTTACAAATAGTAATGCTTGGTTTTCTTTTCAGTTGCTTTCATCAAATTATCTGTATGATTATAATACTAGTATTTAGCATTGGGCCTGTACTTTAGTCACACAGCAATTGTCTGACAGTACAGATCTGGAGAATGTCTAAACGTATTTAAGTATGTCACATTAACATGATACTTAAAGCATTGTTTTATTTGCCAGTATTGAAATGCAACACAATGTAATACAGGTGTAATGTAATAATCTGCAGTCTGCATAGGCCTGAAAATTGTTAAAGACCCCTGATTTAGGCAAAGATGGCTTCTGGATAGAATTATTAGGAATTATTATGAACGATGTCAGGAAGTATGCTTGAGTTTCTGACTGGGTGTGTATATATATATGGAGAGACTGAAATTTCAACCTCTGTGATTTGCAATTACTTCATCACTCATCTTCTTTTTTCTCTCTTTCCTGTACAGCTAATGCAAGCCAGCGAGATGCCCGACAATGGATGAACTGTCTCTCACCAACTGTGTGGTTGCAAGTGAGAAGGACTTCAAATCTGGGCAGTGAGTATTTAATGTGTAACGAATCAGGAATGGGAGATGTGAGTCAGTATATTTAAAGATAGAATCAGAGTGTGTGTGTGTGTCCGATCAGGCTGTACTCGTAAATCTTTCTAGGGCATTTAACCGTTAAAACCACACCCACTCAGAAATTTGTGTTCGCGGTTCGAACTCACCCGAGCGTGGTCCCGGGAACCATTGCCTTCAGTCTACCCCAGGTACATGTTTGTGTCATCATTTCCTCATAGGCTTCTCTAAGGTCCCATATGCCTTTATGTGTCTTTACTGCTCTTGTAGACATGTAGAACAAAAGCTGTTATGCGTAATGGGCATTTGTGAAATGCATTAGTATGCAGATGTATAGGAGTGTACTGTTATTGTTAGCATGCTTATTTCTTTAATATCTTGCATTGTTTTTGCCTGCTTCGCCTTCGTCTGTTAACTTGACAGCAGCAGGACTTCTCAGGTACTACAGTATCTTTCTCACAGTGGTCTTATTTGATGTCAGGATGTGATAGTTAATGAACAAGAGACTAAGAAAGAAACAAAACTAGAGAAACTTTATTTTACTTAAGCTACACCTTAAACAAAGAAATACGCTATACAGTAGGACCGTCTAGCAAGAGAAAGTTGTACAAAATGTGTTTGTGTAGCTTTTTAGTTGGAAATTCTTTATAATACTAATATTAATTGTATGGCCTGTAATATGCTAAAACTCGGATGAATTATACATGTAGGCTAAATGCAACATAATAGAAACTCATCATTATGCTCTCTGTGTCTTTAGAGAAATGGGCTGGACTCTCTCTAAACCAGGATGTGGAAGGTACGTGTACAGTTTTCATATTACTAATCTTCTGAGAAAAAAATAAAAATAAAATAATAATCCTTTACAGATAACACTGAATTTGATTCTCCTTATTTCAAATATTTCCAGATTCCTTGTTACGTCTGAAATTGGCTTGTTTGCCAGTGTATTTTAATAGATTATACTTTTTTTAAGGTGTAACTTAAGATGAATATATATATATATGAATATATATATATATATATATATATATATATATATATATATATATATATATGTAAGAGATTCAGATGCAAAAGCCTCTAAATGCCATTTGAAATTTTCTTCTAAAATGACCATTTTCTTCAAGCTTGTATGTTACAAGTTCAGAGTAATTTCCACTAAATGGCAATGAAGATTATCTATTAATTGTCATTTAAGTGAAATTACTGAACTTAAATATACAGCTTAATAAAAATTGTCATTTTAGAAGAAAAGTTAAATGGCATTTAGAGGCTTTTGCATCTAGAACTCTTTCATATATACATGCTTGTATATATTAAGAAATATTTTCATGTATATACTGTATATAGATTTATATATATATATATATATATATATATATATATATATATATATATATATATATATATATATATATATATTTTATACATGAATAATACTTTTGTCTTAAATATACAGTGTATGTGTGTGTATATATATATATATATATATATATATATATATATATATATACACACACATGCACAAAAATAATTATACACAGTGCCCCCAAATATATTATGTAAACACAAACTTTTATTTGGGATGCGATTAATCACGATTAATCGGACTGACAGCCCTAATATATATATATATATATATATATATATATATATATATATATATATATATATATATATATATATATATATATATATATATATATATATATATATATTTATTTATTTATTTATTTATCTATCAACATAATGTATTATAACTGTGCTTACAATTATACATGAGATCATACAATGCTTTAGAAGGTGCATTACAAGGCATAAGTACTGCATTAAAAATACTTATATAATTTAAGGCTTAATACTTACATAAATTAAGGCTTTAGGTAAAGTGTTACCAATAGGCAGTGAATAATAATTACTTATTTTAAGAAATATTGTATTAAGAAATAATTTAAAAAAAATCTGTCTTCTTGTATACTCTATTTACACACACACACAGACACACACATATACAGTATATATATATATATATATATATATATATATATATATATATATATATATATATACACACACACACACACAGTATAATACAAATATATACACATTTATTATGTAAATAAAAATATTTATGTTTGATGTGATAAATCGATTTGACAGCACTTGTTTATATGAGTTAAAG